>WSXT02031393.1:0-13714 GCA_011762715.2 Neuroterus valhalla | reverse complement strand
AAGTTTTGATTTTAAAATCCATGATAATTTTTTTAAACTGACCTTTACATGTAGGGTGCGTAAAAATAATCTTGGGTTGTGAATTAATGATATGAGCTGGTAAATAACCTTGAGAGCGACAACGTAACAAGAAGCGATTTTGGTTGTTTAGTTGAGCCAAAGTTTGTTTCTTTCTAGTCCATGTGTGCAGGTCTCCAATTGTCTCTGGTCCATACTTAGATCTGATATCATCAAAAAATCTCGTTCCTTCTACAGTTGTTGTTTCTTCCATTATTCCGATCTTATCTATTTAATAATAATATGATGTTCGGTTGTTGACTAGCGTGGTGGTTACTTTTCTGGGTTGTCGATATTTTGACGTTTTTGATCTACTAGTCGTGTATTTTTATAATTTATTTATAATTTTTATAATTTTTCAGGGGACAGTCTCTTATTGAAGACCAGCAGTGATCTGCAATCATGTGACTATCCCATCGAACCTAATACCTTTTCTCCATCACTTTTAGATCCTGGTGGATGCGCTAACCCTGTTCCTTACTATAATTTCTTGAATTATCCAGAAATTCATGCAGATGATTGTGGAGATTGTGTAACTTGATTCTCATTTTTATTCCTAGAGTCTGAAAGTTTGTCAGCATATCCAACTCCTTCATACTTAGCTTCGGAAATTTCCTACAAATGTAATTAAAACAATTTCCTTTCTTATCCAACGCTTTTGCAAATTTCTTTATCATCCCTAACTTAATATGTAATGGTGGAAGTATGGTGGAAGCCTTATCATGACTGACAAAATAAAATTATTACTAACAAGTCGACAATTGTTCAAAATATGAAATATGTAAAAATCATGAAAACAAGAGCACATCCAGTACTTTCATGAATATCTTCGTAATTTGGGTACCCGAAAACATACAATTTTTTTTTTTTGTTTTTCAACACGATGCGCTAGGAATCTATCCATTTTACGCTTTCGTTGCGTAGGAAAAGGCTCATCGATTTTCCATTTCTCGCAAAATCTGCAGTTTTCTTCGAAGCCATTTTTCTACGTCTATGTTTTGATCCTAGAGATTGCGTTATATTTGAGCGGGAAATTTCCAAATTCGTTGTTATTTTTGCTCAACAAAGTCGATATGAATATTCTCACTACTGAAAGCATAAATATATACCTTGATTGATAAAATATTAACCAATATTACCTTGAAAGTAATGTCGTTGGTTTCCGTGAATCTGGCTTTGCACTCGGTGCCCAAGATAATATTCTTCGGTAAATTTCCTACAAACTGATGTCCAATGTGAACAAGAATAACCTCGAAAGTGATGACGATGGTGGCCGTACAAAAAGCTTTGCGCTAGGTGTTCAAAATGATATTCTACAGGAAGTTTTCTACAAATTGATGTCCAAAGTGACCAGTATTAACCTCAAGAGTGATGACGATGGTAACCGTGCAAATGGCTTTGCACTAGTTGTCCAAAATGATATTCTGCAGGAAGTTCCCTACAAATTGATGTCCAAAGAGAACAGCATTAACCTCGAAAGTGATGCTGATCGTAACCGTGCGAGTGGCCTTGCACTAGGTGTCCAAAATGATATTCTGCAGGAATATTTCTACAAATTGATGTCCAAAGTGACCAAGAATAACCTCGAAAGTGATGACGATGGTCCCCGTGAATCTGGCTTTGCACTAGGTGTCCAAAATGATATTCTGCAGGAAGTTCCCTACAAATTAATGTCCAATGTGACTAAGAATAGCCTCGAAAGTGATGACGATGGTCCCCGAGAATCTGGCTTTGCACTAAGTGTCCAGAAGGATATTCTACAGGAAGTTCCCTACAAATTGTTGTCCAAAGTGACCAGCATTAACCTCGAAAGTGATGCCGATCGTAACCATGCGAATGGCCTTGCACTAGGTGTCCAAAATGATATTCTGCAGGAAGTTTCCTACAAATTGATGTCCAAAGTGACTGAAAATACCCTCGAGAGTGATGACAATGGTCCCCGTGAATCTAGCTTTGCATTAGGTGTCCGAAATGTTATTCTACAGGAAGTTTCTACAAATTGATGTCCAAAGAAACCAGCATTAACGTCGGAAGTGATGTCGATCGTAAGAGTGCAAATGGCCTTGTACTAGGTGTCCAAAATGATATTCTGCAAGAAGTTTCCTACAAATTGATGTCCGAAGTGACTGAAAATACCTTTGAAAGTGAGTGTGATGGTCCCCGTGAATTTGGCTGTGAACTAGGTGTCCGAAATGTTATTCTACAGGAAGTTTCCTACAAATTGATGTCCAAAGTGACTGAAAATACCCTCGAAAGTGATGAAGATGGTCCCCGTGAATCTGGCTTTGCACTAGGTGTCCAAAATGATATTATCCAGGAAGTTTCCTACAAATTGATGTCCTGAATGACCAGCATTACCCTCGAAAGTGATGGCGAATGTAACCGTGCGAATGGCTTTGCATTAGGTGTTCAGAAGGATATTCTACAGGAAGTTTCCTGCAAACTGATGTCCAAAAAGTCCAGCATTAACCTCGAAAGTTATGACGATGGTAACCGTGCAAATGGCTTTGCACAAGGTGTCCAAAATGTTTTCTGCAGGAAGTCCCCTACAAATTGATGTCCAATGTGACCAATAATAACCTCGAAAGTGATGACGACGGTGGCCGTACAAAAAGCTTAGCACTAGGTGTCCAAAATGATATTCCACAGGAAGTTTTCTACAAATTGATGTCCAAAGTGACGAGATTTAACCTCAAAAGTGATGACGATGGTAACCGTGCGAATGTCCTTGTACTAGGTGTCCAAAATGATATTCTGCAGGAAGTTTCCTACAAATTGATGTCAAAAGTGACTGAAAATACCCTCGAAAGTGATAACGATGGTCCCCGTAAATCTGGCTATGAACTAGGTGTCCGAAATGTTATTCTACAGGAAGTTTCCTACAAATTGATGTCCAAAGTGAGCAGCATCAACCTCGAAAGTGATGACGATGGTTTGTGCAAATGGCTTTGCAAGAGGTGTCCAAAATGATATTCTGCAGGAAGTTTCCTTCAAACTGATGTCCTAAGTGACCAGCATTACCCTCGAAAGTGATGACGATGGTGACCGTGCGAATGGCTTTGCATTAGGTGTTCAGAAGGATATTCTACAGGAAGTTTCCTACAAACTGATGTCTGGAAAGACCAGCATTAACCTTGAAAGTGATGACGATTGTAACCGTGCAAATGGCTTTGCACAAGGTGCCTAAAATGTTTTCTGCAGGAAGTTTCCTACAAATTGATGTCCAAAAAGACCAAGAATAACTTCAGAAGTGACGACGATGGTTCCCGTGGATCTGGCTTTGCATTAGGTGTCCAAAATAATATTCTACAGGAAGTTTCCTACAGATTGATGTCCAAAGAGACCAGCATCAACCTCGAAAGTGATGACGATCCTAACAGTGCAAATGGCCTTGCACTAGGTGTCCAGAATGATATTCTGCAGGAAGTTTCCTACAAACTGATGTCTAAAAAGACCAGCATTAATCTCGAAAGTGATAACAATGATAACCGTGCAAATGGCTTTGCACAAGGTGCCTCAAATGTTTTCTGCAGGAAGTTTCCTACAAATTGATGTCCAAAAAGACCAAGAATATCTTCGAAAGTGATAACGATGGTCCCCGTGGATCTGGCTTTGCATAAGGTGTCCAAAATAATATTCTACAGGAAGTTTCCTACAAATTGATGTCCAAAGAGACCAGCAATAACCTCGAAAGTGATGACGATGGTAACTGTGCAAATTGCTTTGCACTAGGTGTCCAAAATGAGAATCTACAGGAAGTTTCCAAAAAATTGATATCCAATTTGACCAACATATATGTACTTTGGAAGTGATGATAATGGTCTCCTTGCATATAGCTTTATACTATGTTCTCAAAATGATATTCTACAGGCAGTTTCCTACAAATTGTTAGCCGAAGTGACCAAAATTAACCTTGACAGACTTCCATTATTCATAAATAAATAAAACATATTTAGAACTTTAAAACAATAGAAATTATATGATAATTTAATAAAAATAATATAGAAAACCTTCATATGTATAATAAATTCTAATAATTTGTATCAGTAAAAAATGATAAAAATGGATTATTAAACTTTTAAATTTAAAAAAGTAGAAATATAATCATCGAAAAAATTATTATTATTATCAATTGGAATGAAGCATTTGCATGATGAAATGATTAATTGACAAATCATGAAAACGAATTCATAAAATAGTAAAATAAATATAATATAATAATGAATAAAGAGGTGAAATCCCTCACAAAAACTCTTAAAATGTTGAAAAGAGCTCGATCATCGTGTTTTATCTTTAATTGAAAAATTTTGACCGTAAATGTAGTGAGAATCCCTTAATATTTTCTATGCCAGAACCACCTTCTTGTGAATATGTCCACATATGAGAGTTCTGAAATCAACTCAAGCTTACTTTTATTATAATTGTATAGTTATTAAAGAAATAAGTTAAAGATGTTTTAACCATACTTTTTCGAACATGAGTTTTATTATAAGATATGTTCAATGGTCTTTTTTGATATTGCGGCCAAAAATTATTAGCGGCTCGCTGAGAAGGAAGAACTACCTTCCCTATAAGCATTACAATTCCCGCTTCGGGAATATTCAGTATCGTCTATTCATTTAATTTTTTATTATTCTTATAGACATTCACACACTGTCAGAAGTAAAAGCTATTTTCCCATGCATTGCTATATAAATTATTGTGGTTTAAAAAAAATTTCCAAAACAGAAGATAATTGATGAAGCTTTCCGGGTGCTCGGATTCGAAGATTTGGAAAATCACAAAAATTTTATTTTGCAAGTGAGATTGCTTTGACTTCACAGCGAGCCGCTAATAACTTTTGGCCGAAATACCAAAAAAAGACTATTGACCATATCTTATAATAAAACCCATGTTCGAAAGAGCATGGCTAAAATATCGTTAACTTATCTTTTGAATAACTATACAATTATTTTGAAAGTTAGCTCGAGTTGATTTCAGAACTCTCATATGTGGACATATTAATAAGAAGGTGGTTCTGGCATAGAAAATATTGGGGGATTCTCACTATATTTATGGTCACAATTTTTCAATTGAAGATACATTACGGTGAATTAGCTCTTTTCTAACATTTTTATGTTTTTGTGAGGGATATTAACTACACAGAACATCTGTGTACAGTAGGGTGATCCAGAAATGCATTAGAAATTTTTTTTCGAATTTTTATGCAACACGCCCGGAATTTTGTCTGAATCCACAAAAAAATGAATTCTTCTTTTTTTGTTGAAAAAAATAATATTTGGAGGTGTTGCAAGACCCATGAAGTTTAACACGTATTTTCTAAAAGAAAAAAAGACGTTTTTGTAAATTTTATTCAGAATTCTCAATATTAGCTGAATCGAGTTCAAAATTGACCAGTTCTCTTCACAATCAGTCACAGAATGCAAATAATATATTACTTTTTGAACATCACTCCCATAAGTCTGTTTTATAGGGTCCCAAAATACTCCCATTAGTAAAGAAATGAGTTTCTTGAGTTTTTGGCGCATATTATTATTTTTTTTGAGGTTTTTTTAAACGCAGATTAATTCAAGTACATGAAATACTACTTTACACTGATGATTAGATATTTATTATAAATGTATAAATGATTTATTATTGTTTTAGGCAACTTTCTCTTGGAAAAGGGTTAGAAAGTCAAGGTTTCTTCGGTTTTTTTTCACATATTTTCAAAGTTTTAGTCAAAGCAAGATAATAATCAATTGAAGTTTAAAAAAAGAATTGCTTTAATCAATCTTTGTTGAGCATTGAGGAAATGACAAAAATAATTTACTTAAAATGATATAATACTATTCAAAATATGATTCTCTCTAATGATGACTTATTATTTTTTCACAAATAAAAAGGTGAAGTAAAGTTAAACATTCCAGAAAAACCGCAACTTTTTAGGACTAATCTAAGAGAAGATAGCCATAAACAATAATAATGTATTCAAACAATTGTTTTTGTAAAATTATAATAAATATTAACTCACATTAAGTGAAAAGTGGGCAAAGAAAATCGTTAAGCAAAGAAAACATTCTAAGTAATGATAATGAATTTCCGAGAAGTATATTTTTTCAACATGAATTAATTAATACTTCAATCTAATTGAAAAGTGATCGAAACTGAAAAATTCCACGAAAAAACTGCAACTATGTAGTATTTATCTAGAAGAAAATAGCTGTAAAAATCCACAATTTTTTAGAACAATTTTTTTGCCTAAATGATTATTAACCGAAACGTTGAAAATAAGTTGAAAATTCAGAAAAAAAACCTTGACTTTCTAACCCTTTATGAGAGAAATTTGCTAAAATTAATAATAAAATGCCTGAGCAATGTAAATAAACATCTATTTATCAGTATAAAGTAGTATTTTATGTATTTGAAACAATCTGCAATAAAAAAAGCCGCAAAAAATGATAATTAGCGCCAAGAACTCGAAACACCCATTTTTTTACGTATGTCCGTCCGTCCGTGTTCGCGATATGTCACGAAAAAATGGACGGATCAAATTGGCCTTTGGTGCACTTGTTGATTAGTCCGGAAGAAAAAACAAGTTCGTAAGGCAGCTATTTTCGATGAAAAGTAAAAGAGGGGGAGGATTTTGAAAAAATTTTTAGACTTTTTTTTCCAAGACTAAAAAATGGTGAGTATGGCTTCTTGCAGTACGTAGAAAGTGGAACAATTCATCCGAATGATTTTTCTGATAAAAACAAAATTGTCAGAGTGGTGGCATTTTCAAAATCCAGAAATATAGATGAAAATGAGAATTTTTACCCCAATTCTACATCTATGATTTTCAAGAGATCTCTACGGAAGGACCCCCTGAAGCCGAAAATCATGTTTTGACGATGGTGTCTGTCTGTATATCCGTCCGCCTGTGAACATGATAACTCAACAAAAAATGAACGGATCAAATCGGTCTTTGATACTCTTGTTTTTTTATAATAAACAGCGCATTCGATTTCTCTTGTGAAGGTATCTTAGATAATAAACTTGCATATAAAAACTTTTGTCAAAAGTCGAGCGCGAAGCGCGAGTGCCACGATGAGGATGTGTACCTTGAAGCCAATAGAGCTTTGAGAAATGTAATCTTCATCTATACCTAATTACGTTATAAATTAAGAATATGAGGTTACATTGGTTAACTGGAATCTAAAAAATATTGATTTGTTCAATTCACTTCCAAATATGCATAATTATTGAAATGAACAATAGTAAAAGCATTTCGAATGCTACACACAAATACCCGAGCGCGGAGCACGAAGTTTAAAATGTATGAGCGCGAAGCACGAGTCTAATACATTATCGAGGGCGAAGCGCGAGATCCTGCAGACGCGCACTGCAGCTTCTTTTTTTAAATGCATTTATTTTTTTGTGGCTTTGAACAAATTTCCGGGCGTTTTATATAACAATTCGAAAAAAAAATTCTTGGACCACCCAGGTGTACAGTCACAGCATCACCTATCCAAGTTTGGGCACGAAGAGCTTCTACGCTTACCTTGCGCAGTGACTCTCATTCGCTACTTCCACTATGTAGCAAAGTCGAGAATAGCTGCGCAAATGCCCCCAAAAAAATGTTGGGATATTGACTTTTATTTTATAAAGTTGGCTAGTCTGATGCTTTAAGAGTCAAAATATATCTTGAGGTAGGTCAAATAGAGGCTTGTGTTTATGTTGTGTCGTGTTGTGCCGTGCGCCGCAGAGAGTTGACGCTGTTCGCGAATTAAAGAGAGCACAACGATAACTTTGAAGTTCTGTCGAAATAAGCGCGATAACCGATTTTGATTCTAAAAAATGGCTTCTTTTCCTCGAGGTACGTATGATATTACAGTTTATTGAAATAAAAAAGAAGTCAATTGGTTAATTAGCAATAACAAATATGTTTAAACATCATTTTTGCGCAAAAATCGATAAAAAAATAGCATAAGTAAAATGCTCCGTGAGATCCCACGCAATAAAGTGTATTTACTGGTACTTGAAGTTGTTACAAACTACGGGAAAAATTCTCACGTCCACTGTGATCGACTTTCTGGTTTTATACAAGTTAAAAAAAATCGTGATTCTCAAGGAATAAAAGTTGTTCAATCGCAAACTTATGCATATACTATCTTAATATAGTCTTTTATAGTTGAATGATTTTAGTTCATCAATATGAAAGACTCGGAATTTTATGGATTTTGGTATTTTAGATTGTCTTATCATTTGGAGTATAGTTCGTGCTATATCGACACTAAACAGATACATTATTGTCATATTTTTCATGCAAATGTCGGCCCATGTTAATTTTTCTTATTTTTTCGACAAATCTTAGACATTCTACATTGGTTTTTCAATAATCTATCAGTCTTAACAATCACAAATTCTCAACATTATTTATACATATCCAGCGCAAAAATGTTTTTTTTTTTTTTAATTTTTCGAACTTATTCAGACAGATGAAACTAAAAAAATTCTTCATACCCGTCAAATAATTTATGAGATAAGAACCATGTATGATTATGATAATGTAATAATCTGGTTTTGAATTTTAAGAGCGTCTTACCAAAAGCACTCACATATTATTTCTATCATTATTATTATTATTATTATTAATATTATTCAAAAACTGATCTCGGGTTGTATCACCTGGTGTATAATCACCAGCCGAGAACTAAGTCAAGTGCCTGGCGAAGTCAAGATGTTATTATTATTATTATTATTAATATTATCATTATTATATCATGAAGCCAAATCCCTATTGGGGTAAAATGAGAATCGAAATTAATATCTTAGCGAAAAAAAACCTTGCGACAGCTGCTATTATTAATAGTTGTACGTTTGTAATGATTAGAAATCTTGTAAAATCTAACGTCGACAATCCAAAAAAAAGTTCGATTTACTAGAATCAACACTCAAATTTCAATATTGGAATGCTAATTAAGGAAATATAAAATTTTTCCCGTAGATTTTATCCATCCGCCATTTTGTTTTTCAAAGTTCTGTCTTTGGATTTGAATTCAGCGACCTTGTAAACTCTTACATATCTTTTATCAACTGAATTGATTCATAATTGCAAACTTTAAACCTATTCTTCGAAAATTTTTGACTATAACTCATCCGTCATTCTGTTTTTCGAAATTCTCTCTTTAGATTCGAATCCAGCGACTTCGAAACCCCTTGTATATCATCTACCAAGTAAATTGAAATGAAATTTCAAACATTAGGCCGATTTTTTAAAACTTTTTGTCAGTAGCTCATCCGCCATTCTGTTTTTTGAATATGTGCCTTCAGATTCGAATCCAGTGACATTGAAAACCTGTACATATCTTCTAATAACCACATGAATTCATAATTGCAAAAATGAAACAAATTTTTCGAACATTTTCGACTATAACTCATCCGCTATTTTGTTTTTCAAAAATGTTTCTTCAGATTCGAATCCAGCGACCTTGAAACCCATTACATATCTTTTATCAACAACATTCATTCATAATTGCAAAAATGAACAAATTTTTCGGAATTTTTACTATAACTCATCCGCTATTTTGTTTTTTGGAATTTCGACTTCGGAATCGAATTCAGCGACCTCGAAAACCCCTGACCTCTCGATTCCGCTCCATAGTGGCTTTCGGCGCGTGATTCGAACCGGGTAAAATTGACAATTATCGAAACGAGAGAAAATTTGTAGGATTGTTTTTCCCCAGAAATTATTCTGACGTACGTGATTGAAAATTGATGGATAAGTCTTGCCGATAAGAGAAACTTGACAAAATTTATGATGGATAAAAAAGTTGATGAAACAATTAATTGAAATTCCACCCTATTTATTCTTGTGAGAAACGGATAAAGAGAATACAATGAAACGCCTCCTTCAGAAAAACATTAAAATTTGAATCAATTGTCTTAAAGCATTATGTTTTTTGTTTCTGTCGTTCTAGACTATACTACAAACTTTCTCAACATAAAAATTCACACAAATTTGAACGAAATTTATACATGGAACTACTCTTATCTTTAATTGTTCACTATGATCTGCGTTTCTTCTCATTTTAGAACACCTTAACGAAATTCAGGAACATAATATATCTCTTGAATATCGGTCGTGCCAACATCAGCCAGTACTAGGTAAACTACCAACTACCCATCCTGGTCAACAGTACTGGACTAGAATTGCGCTGATAGTAAACTTTGGCGAACTATCGAACTTCTACTTGAGATGCAATCTCCGAAGATCAAATTCATTAGAATTAGAACTTCCAAACAGAACAATTTGATATTTGAAATTCTGAAAATTTCACAACACCAACTCGAAAACGATTGCATTAGAGAATGTTGACTCTTAAAGCATTCCTCATAGAAAAATTTCGTAATTGTGTTCACTTATGAAATCACATCAATAGAATATGCAAATTTTTATAAATAGTGACGAAATCGAATTCCTCTCCTATTCAAAATTTGCTGAAAAGGAACAAAGTTTTTACTTTCATTTTTTATAAATTTCGTGACTCAATTTCTCACCGAAACTTACTCATTCATTATTGGAAAGGTTATTGCAAAATCATTTAATATCACTTTCAGCAATGACGAAAAAATTCTTGATTCGGAATTCTCAAATTCAATATAGTTCAAATATATATACTAAGATATGTATGATGATCTAAAGAATTTGTTTTTTAGTGTTGAACTATAGGATCCCTTTTGTGTTCAGCGTCCCCTATACCCAGGTGCGAAATTAGGTGGGCTGCCAGAGATCGACCATCGGGCCAAAGTCGGCCCTGCTTTGGTAACCGATTTACGTTACCCAGAGTTGGGCCAACTTAGGTGTTTTCAAGCTGCCATGGTCCCACCAACGTTGGCAACCGACGTCGGCGGCGGGCGATCAGCCGCCTGTCGGCCTAATTCTGGCCGAAGTTCGGGCCAACAATCGGCTAAGATGTGCTACATTTGTCGGACCGACCTCAAGAATGTGGTCGGTCTGACTCTAAATACATCAGTCGGGCAGTCACAAGTCACCATGATGCACCCAACAGTCGGCCGAACCTTGGCCCAGATATGGGCCATCCGTCGGATACACTTGGTTTCATTCCTTCAAAAAGACAGTGAAAGTACAGTCGGCCCGACTGTGGACAAGAGTTGGTCCGACCGTCGGCAGAACATTGGCTTAAACAAGTCACCATGATGCAGCCGACGGTCAGCTAAACCCTGGCCAAAATATGGGCCGTCCATCAGATATACTCGGGTTAATTGTTCCAGAAAGACCTACAAAGTACGGCCGGCCCGACTGTTGGCAAGAGACGACCCGGCCGACGGCATAACATTGCTTATAAAAGTCACCATAAAGCAGCCGACGGTTGGCCCTACCCTGGCTAAAATATGGGCCGACCGTCAGATATACATGGGTTCATTGTTCCAAAAAGACCGCGAAAGTACGGCTGGCCCGACTGTGGACAAGAGATGACCCGTCCGTGCGTCGGATGTTCATAATTTCAAAACGACCGTGAAAATATGTTCGGCTCGACTCTGAGCAAGAGATGGTCCGTTCTTCGATGTAACATTTGGCCGTGGCCGTAACATTTATTGAACATAATCTACATCATCTTGATAGATTTGCTTTCGGCTGTGCTTTTGATTACATAATCTAAAATTACATAAGGAAACTACTGCGCCGACCGCACCGGCTCTGCTGTTTTCCGATCTCCTAGCACTGTTGTTGTGTCACTGCTGAATACTGATAAATATGTCTTGAAAAAGCTCAGCATACGAGGGATTTAAAAAATTCCGAAAATTGACGCGAAGACAATTTGATCATGCTGAGAACAGTAGACACCTTAACACAGAAGAAAATATTTGTAGTGAACTCTTGTTGCTGTTAGGATCAGAAGGTCATTATGATCTTCCAAAAACTGCGGAAACTTTGCATGAAACCGATAGAATAGCAAAAAATTGCCGTAGAAAAAATTGGAAAAATTTATTAAACACGATTAAATACAATAAAAAATACGATTAAAGAATACAAGAAACGTATTTTATCATGTTCAGTAGATTTTTTCAATTTTTTGGATTGCAATTTTTTGCTATTTTTTCATTTTTATGCCATTCCTTTTTATTGTTTGAGGGAATATGAGCTAAACATATTGCAGATTCGGATTCAGCAGATTGAATTACATGGGAATCCTCTTCGATTCGAGTCAAAAAATTTTTTTTATTAAGATAATGCCAATTTTTTGCGGTCTTTGCAAATTTTATGGGTTTTTTACAATTTTCACAGTTTTTTCTTTGCAATTTTCTTAGATTCGAAACGGCCTATGATCTAAGTACACTTGGAATTAGTATTCAATGGTTCAAAATATATCAAAATTATGCTTGCCTCAGATCAACAAATTATTTTTATTTCTAAAACATCCAATTTTCGCTATTTCTTACCGTTTTTTACAATTCACTCGAAATAAGAGGATGTACGGCCTAAACTGACTTCAAATTGAGAATCAGCGGATCGAAAAATATCCCCGTAGATAGGTCGCGTTCGGTGTGCAGAAAACTTTTTTTTTGTGTGCCGGTGTAATTATACAAATATTGATCCATCATTACGTGATTACTTCATTGGCAGATGGTACCCAATTTTTTCAATTATTTATGGATACTTTTAATTTTGAATATCATTTACATTTTTTAAATTGAATTTTGAAAAAATTTTATATTTATTGTGCATAATGTGATAAACCTTCATTTTAGGTACTATTTTATGAATTCATCTTCATACTTTGTCATTATCGTGTAACGATTTCTCCATCACCTAAATAATTGATAAAAAGTTCAGTAAACTTAGAAATGAGTAAATAAATATATATGAATGACAAATTTTATGATTTGATGATTTAAATTACACCGGCACACAAAAAAAAGTGGTCTGTACATGAAACCAGACCCATCTACCCCCATGTATTTTGACATGCTGAATCCGAATTTGAGGTCCCTTAGTCCAATATACCTCCAAAATTTTGTTCAAATCGAGGGAAATGACGGGAAATTGATCTTAATTGCAAACAACCACTGAGCCAGACGTGGAAAAACTTTTCCGGTTCTGCGAAAGATAAATTTTTTATGTGATTCGATCCGCTGAATCCAAATCTGCAGTCTGTTAGTTCGTATCTGGTCGGAATTTTGCTCAAATCGAGAAAAATCGACAAAAAGTGATGAAAAATGCAAAAAATCGCTAAAAACGCGTTAAATGGGTGTAATAAGAAAACATAAAAATTTATTCTGACTTGTATCAAATAAATTTTTTATGTAGTTTGATCCGCTGAATCTAAATCTGGAGTCCGTTAATTCCTATCTACTCAAAATTTTGCTCAAATCGAGAAAAAGTCATGGAAAATGCAAAAAATCGGTAAAAACACGTTAAATCGGTGTAATAAAGTAACATAAAAATGTATCCTGACTTGTATCAAATAAATTTTTTATAAAATTTGTACGCTGAATCCAAATCTGCAGTTCGTTAGTCCCTATACCCTCAAAGTTCTGCTCAAATTGGGAAAGATGGTAGGGCAGAGATGGGAATAGCGAAAAACTCTTTGGACGAGTATGAGCAATACTAGCAAAAGTTATTCTGACCTAAACCGAACATTTTTTCTGCTAATTATAACTTGCTTAACTT
>WSXT02031382.1:0-13714 GCA_011762715.2 Neuroterus valhalla | reverse complement strand
ATTTTGGGTGATTTATGGTAAGTCACCATATTTTCCTGTAAACTTACCGTAAATGACCGAAAATCCTTATAAATTTCCGGACATTTATACACAATTTTTAATCGATTTTGGAATTCCCGAACTTCCTTTGCTATCATGCTACCTATTTTGGAACACCAATTTTGGCTGAAATCATGGCTGTATTTCTAGAAATGTCTGAAATCATCCATTTTTGGTGAAAAATATCGCCTAATATACTATTATATAGAGAAAATCTTATAAAAACACAGCTTTTTTCATGCCGATTACCAAAATATGTTGATATTCTACGCTATTCGGAATTTGAACAAAAAACTGATGATAAAATTATGAAAATTCTGGCTTCATAAGACCATGTGATATAGTCATATATTATGATATAGTCAAAGTCACGTGACACAAATCATTTGGAACCAAATGTTGTATACAAACGTAGTTAATTGTTCCCCAAGGCTTTTCTCAATATTTCAAATCTGTATCTCATCCGGTGCGAACGTAAATTGTTAGAAAAAAACTGACAATTCGGCTCACGTGACTCATGTATCACATGGCGTAAATTATTTTATTGGTACTTACCCTGCAGTGGATTCTCTATAATAAAGTTTGTTTGCAAAATTAAGCTATCGCGTATCTGTTGCCGTTGACATAATTATAGACCGTATTAAAAAAAAGGTATCCTACCATCCTATCTGCATATGAATTGAGACCCAGATATTCTGATAAATTTTGAATTTTATCATCAGATAGAAGTTGTATGACTTATTTCAAACCCCTTCAAAGATCTAAGAGAGATGAAAATTAAAATTTTACTCCAATTTTGAATCTTTAGCTGGAGAAAAAAAAGAGCTGGATGCTGTGAAAGGAAGTCAGAAGCCTCAAGAAGGGACCCAAACTCCATACGTTGATATTAATCATTCAATCAGAGATGCTGATTCAAAAAATGTAGAGGTGATTCCTGTTCACGAAGCTGAAGAATCTGAAGTTGATACCCAAGAACCGTCCAAGGAATCGAAGGCAAATGAAGAACCAGTTGAAGATTTTGAATCCATCAACTTTGATATAAACGATTACAAAAAGCCATTCAACTTCAAAGAACTCTTCAAAGAGCTCAATCTCGACGACGAAGATGAAGATCAAGTAGAAGAAAAAGAAGAGGCTGAAGACAAGAATTCTGAAAAATATGCTGACCCATCTCAAGAGTCTTCTACAACAGAAGCGTACACATCAAGTGAAAGTTTGTACGACAACGGAAGTGAAAATGAAAATTCGACAGAAACTGAAGCAGAAACAGGAACAGAGGCAGAAGGAGAAACAGAAACAGAAGCAGAGGATGATGATCACACAAGTGAAGACACCAAGTCCGTAAAGATTAGTGAAGACGAATTTAAATATGGGGACAAAGATTTCTTCAAACCCTTCTTTGGGGAAAAGCCAAAGAGAAGCTCCCATGAATATTATTATGATGGGGATGAGGAAGAAGACGAAAGGAGGGAAGCTTCTAATCGAAGAGATGTTTCCTCCAAAGGATATGGAATAGATGAAGAGAAACTGTCACCTCTTTCTGATATTTCAGCGAAAAAGAATTATTTTCCTAGATTATCGAAAAATGTTGACAAAGATGCGAGAAAAAGTGGCAAGGTTCCAAGGAAGTATAAAAATGAATGGGTGTTAGAATATGAATTCCCAAAGAAAAAAGTAGGAAAGCGAGGATCTTAAATAAAATAAATTTCACATGCTTGGATTTAAGATTTAAGATATAATTTAATATTCTCAACATGTGAAAAAAATGGGGAAGTTGCTTTGCTTATGCAAAAAATAAACTGACTGAATGCGAAATGAAGTAAAATCCGTCCTTGTTGTTAAAATAAGTAATTAGTGGACTATTTTCGCCATTTGGCTAGTCATCCCGTAAATAACGGATTCAATATTAATTTCACTCCTTTCTGTTGGGCAAAACTAACGAAAAAACACTGCTGGTCTTTGTTATATTCAGTATTTTTATCTTTGTTTCATTGTTTGCTCAATTTCTGTCATTTTTCGACGATAGGAGAACTCGTAAAGGATCTCGTGCGCGTACAAGTGGGGAGGGTCGGACCTTCTGATTGGTGGGCTGCTCCCCTCCTGCACTGGAATGCAGCAAAAAATCCGTTGCAAGCTGAATTCTTGGAACGTTGCATTTCTGGGAATCCAGAACTGAAGATAATATTCGAATTGAAATCTCGATTACTATTCATCAAATGGAAAACGCAGTTCTAAATTACGACTACCATAAATCATTTCGGTCTCAATTATTCACAAGTACTAGAAGATTATGATCAATCCAATTTTAAAATTAAAATCAGTTGACTGCAACAGTCGTTATATGGTATGCAACAATATATTAAATTCAATTTGAAATGCTTTAATTCCTGATACTTCAAGTGAAAATGTTGCATTTTGAACAAAATAGATTAATTTTCAACTAAATAGTTGGATTTTCTTCCAAAAAAAAGAACATTCAACCAATTTATTTATTTTTATATTGAAAAAGACTAATTCCCATGAAAAATTTCATGATTGATAATTTAACAGGAAAATATATTTAGTTGAAATAAAAAATTGTTGAACTCAACCGAAAAAGCAGAATTTTCAACAAAACAGTTAAAGCCTTAACCCAAAAAGAATAATCAATAACCAAACCGAAGCATTTCAAGGCCATAAAGACGAATTTTCTTACGGAACTGTTGAATTTCCAACTAAATTGTTAAGTTTTCAGATAAAAAAGAGGAATTCTTGTCCTAACCGTTAGCACTTCTAACAAATAAAGATGTAAAATTTTGAACCGAAAAGGATCAGTTTTTAAGAAAACAGTTCAATTGTCAACCATAAAGCATGGATTTTTACCAAAATTGTTGAATTTTTAATGACATAGGTTAATTTCAAACCAAAGGGAGAAATGTTCAAAAAAATGTTGACTTGTAGACCAAAAAAGATTTCCCAGTCAAAAAGAACAAAAATTTCGACCAACTCCTTTAATTTTCATGCCAAAAGGACAAATTTCTTACATAAAGTAGGTCAGATACCATCCCTATTTTCAAGTCCCATAGGGGGTGGAAGTCAACGCTATGACTGATCACAGAAATAATGTAGTTACACACCCTCCCCCTTTCCCAAGTCTGGTGGGGTCGGAAAGTCACCCCTGTGACTGGTCAATAAAAAATAATGTTGGTCACACACCTCCTTTTCCCAAGTCTGGTAGGGGCGGAAAGTCACCCCTATGACTGGTCATAGAAATAATTTAGGTGATACCCCCTCCCCTTTCCCCGAATCTGGAAGGGGCGGAAGTCACCCCTATGACTGGTTGTGGAAATAATGATGGTGACACCCCCTCCCCCTACCCCAAGTCTGGTGGGGGCGGGAAGTCACCGCTGTGACTGGTCATAGAAATAATGTAGGTGACGCCCTCTCCCCCTTTTCCTAAGTCTCTAGGAGGCGGAAGTCACCACTATGACTGGTCATAGAAATAATGAAGGTGACACCCCCTCTCTCTTTTCCCAAGTCTGGTGGAGGCGAAAAGTCACCGCTGTGACTGGTCATGAAAAATGATGTAGGTCGTACCCCTTTCCATTTTCCCAATGCCTGTGGGGGTAGGATTTTCATTTCATAAACCATAATTGCATTATTAGAATTTTTTCTGGACGACTAGCTAAATCGTGAAAATATACTAGTCTGCTCATTTTTGTGCACTGGAAAGGGGTAAAATTTATAATAATTGCATTATTTTCTGGATGATCAGCGAATGTTGATACTAGGCTAGTCGTCCTGAATTTCGGGACGACTAACGAAAAGTGAAAATATGTTTAGTCGTCCTGAAATTCGAGACGAGTAGACGCAACCTTTGCAAAAAGCAAACATAAAAAAGCATCAATTGAGTTGTAAATCATTTTATAGATTGATTTGTTGGATAGTTGTTATTTTTTGTTAGGTTTATTCTTGTATAAAGGCTCTCTTTAAATAAATATGTTACCGACCACTTACAACAATGAGATTTTTCCACTTTTGTAATGCTTCCGTCATAATTAATGATACTTTTTTTTTTCTCCTTTTTTTGAGTGCGGAGAGTGCCAATATTCGATTTGGTCTTTCTGCACTTAACGTCAGGAAACGACAGTGAGTGTAGGAAATAGAAATAAAGAAAACGAAGTAAATCTAATGAAAAGGATGCGATCACCCGTCGGGTCCATATTGTGATACTTCCTTTCGATAGTATATAAGTTCCTTTTTTTCTCAATCTCGTCGTCATTCGTATTGTATTGACCCTGGCAGCTTTGAAATTTGTGTCGAAAAACAAAAGAAAGTAAGTACTTATTATTCATACTTGTTAAAAATTACAAATTTTTACTGTGTGGTCTCAATTTGGCAAAGTGAGTGAATTGCTCCAATTTGGTTCAAATATTTTCTCGTTAAAATTACGACTGCAAAAATAAAATTTACTACATATTCTGATAATGATTCCAAAGTATTCTTATGAAAATGGTTTGAAGGAAGAAGAGAGGAAAATACTATAACAAACAAATTGTGTAAATTATAAAAACATATCCTGAGAGATGCAGCCTACCCTCAGTTGGTTGGAAAAACTACAATTTTATATCATTTATAATAATTTTGAACTAAGATCTTCGTATATTGAACATGAACGGGAAAATGAACATTTTAAGATGAAAAAAATTGATGTCCTCTGAAATTTCATACGTTCAGATTAAAAGCTTTGCAAACAAATTTACAAAAATTCTTCATTCAATTAATAACAAGGTTATTGTTTTCCTGTTTTTGAAGAATAAATTTCCCTTTTAAGTTTAGATAAAGAATGATCCTAATAGCTCAGGAGTGCATTCGTAATGCACTAGAAAAAAATATAAAACAATTAGGAATCAAAAACTGGGAAGGAACTCAATTTTCAGATGTCCAAAACATTCTTCAAAGTCGGACAACACAGATAATACTTTTTTAAAACTCAGTAATCACATATTTTCTGGCTGTCAATTTCAGATTCTCTAGACTTACGTCATAAATCTTTTGGAGGTTTACAGTTGGGGAAGAACACACGGAAAACTAACCTTACTTAAAGAAAAACGAAATCAAATAGAAAATAAAATCATGTCTACTTTCTGAACATAAGGAAGAAAAAAAATTTCAGGATTCTCTGAAACTGCCCTTATTAGAAAATATATTTTTTCCTAATAAGATTCCTAATAAAGTTCTACTAAGGGGCTTGCGGATCCAACTTTCTTCAAAGTTTTTAAAAGTCAAAATAGGGACAGAAGTAACATGAATTTTTTTAATTGATTTTGACAGTTTTAACGCTAAGGTTGTAATATGAGTTAAACCCGTAAAGTTAATGATCCCTTTACCCTTACCGGTATCGTAAGAGGCATATAGTGGATAGAGAGCAAATCTGAAGTTTCTATGAGTCCATTGAATCTGATTTAAAACAGTCTGCTTGGCGCAGTGGAAAGCGTGCCGACCTAATAAATCGTCGGCCTGGGTTCAAATCCCAGTCCAAAGCCAATTTTTGCGCTGTATCGACTATTTGCAGGTCTTCGAATTTCTGGAATATAACGACCCTGAAGTTTCCTATATGCTATAGGTTTGAGATTGCTATATCATTCCAATCGTTCCAAATTTTACAGTGTTACTCAGATCAGTGAAAACTAAAAAGATTGTCATTTTCGTGAATGATTGAAGTGATTATTGTATTTTTATCAAGTTCAATTGTGTAAAAACAAATTATTTGAATGTTTGAAAAATTTTAATGAACCATTTGGATCGGCATAATTAAATTTCCATGTGACTTTGTAGGTTTTTCGAAAAATTAATTATTTGAACAAATAAATTGTTTATAATTTTTTTCAGATTCTTCAACATCAATTTAAATATTTATACGGAATTGTGATGTTACATAGCAACAACAGTCCATGCATTGCACTAGAAAGAAAGAAAAAATGTTTTTAACCATTTTTTTTAAATTTTATTTAACATTTGCGTACTTGGAAATCGGACTATACATAAATTACAAACTTATGCAGGCGATTAGAAAAAAAACTATACAGTAAACAGCCGGAGGCGGAAGAGTGTCATTATGTTTAAACAATTATTTTTTGACTCAAAAAAATTGATTTTTCGAGTTTACACTTCTTGTTTCCCATTCATTCATTTACTGTATGAGTGAAGTTCCTCACTTTGTTCAAATAAATTATTGAAATTCATAAACAACGTATTTGTTTAAAAAATTGTTATTGCGAAAAATGAAAAAATGTCCACGAAAGGTATTCCGTAGTTTTTCCTAGTGATTGATAGATTTTCCAGATGGAATCGATAGTTTGTTTCTAATCGCCTGCAGAAGTTTGTAATTTATGTATGGCCTGATGCCCAAGTACGCGAATGTTGAATTAAGTAAAAAGAATTGGTTAAACACATTTTTTCTTTCTTCCTAGTGATATACATGACCTGTTGTTTCTATGGTACAACGCAATTCCGTATAAATATTTAAATTGCTGTTGAAGAATGGAAAAAAAGTTATAAACAATCTATTTGGACAAATAATTGATTTTTTCGAAAAACTAAAAAAGTCATATGGAGATTCAATGATGCCACTCCAAATGGTATATTAAAAATGTTTAAACATTCAAACCCTTTGTTTTTAATAGTGAAACACGGTTGAATAACGTTAAAAATGCTTTTATTGTTTTAAAAATGACTTCAAACACTTTGAGAATTTCAAATCTAAAGCATATGGCAAACTTCAGGGTCGTGAAATAAAGCGGTGGACAGCCGGACATCCCCGTTACAAATTGACGCCCAACGTGGGGCATCCCCGTCACACAGTATGTACCAAATATCACTGCCGAATTGGGACTAATGTACTAAAAAAGATAAAACTACGTCTTTTATCTAAAACTGACCAGAAAAAGGACCAAAAAAGTTCCAATATAAAAATTATCCTGTTTCCACAAGATTTTTTGGGGAAAGAATCGTTTGAATAATTGTAAGAGTTTTGTAGAAGGGAGAAAATCAGATGGAACTGTTCACTACTCCTTCTCATAGCAATTCTCAATAGCAGAACTTTTTTTGAACATTCTTAGAGCATCAGTTGGGCCTTATAAAATCTTCATCATCATGACACGTCTTCAACTATTTCGTTACTTTGGTCCTACTTCATCATTACTTTTTTAGGACTTTTTTTCAACCTAATTGAAATCTTTCGAGTTCATTATTTCAAAACAAAAATTCTCATATCAGGATTTTAATGGATAATTTTGGGACATGAATAGAAAAACTATGAAGAGGAACGATTAAAAGATCTTTTGAGGAAATATAAATTTGCAACAAATTTGAAGGTTTGGAACAGGTTTTATGAACTGATTGAAGTTTTGTTAATAACTTCTAGAAAGAAAT
This sequence comes from Neuroterus valhalla, assembly GCA_011762715.2. Classification (NCBI taxonomy): domain Eukaryota; kingdom Metazoa; phylum Arthropoda; class Insecta; order Hymenoptera; family Cynipidae; genus Neuroterus; species Neuroterus valhalla. The sequence goes on along the minus strand of WSXT02031382.1, from coordinate 6,262 downwards.
TATAATAAAGTTGCAAACTTGCATAATGATTTAAATGATTGTTTGGAACTGAACGCAAGATTTTCAACCTTATTGTTTATACGCTACATGCAGTTCTTTATATTTGTTGAATCTCGATTTTTGTTCAAGTATGGCTCAGTGAGAAAAAATTTCATAATTTTGCAAAGTGGTTGCAATTGTTTAATTTAATGCTACGTATGTAGCGTTGAGTTTGCAACCCGAAACGTGATCGGGAACTTGTTCAAATTTCAAATATTTAAATTTTTATTCATTTCATTTTCTTTCCATTTTAAAAGAAAATATAATAAAGTTGAAGATAAGGATATGATTAAAAAATGCCAATTTAAGATGCAGTTAGAAATTTCAACCCAATCAAAGATTAGGATCGTATGGAAATGCCAAATTTTTTGTATTTTCAGTAATTCCGACTTTTGAAAATGTTCTATTTTAATTATAAACATTCAGATGTTTACAACCATTCCTTAGTGCACTAATTCAGAATTATGAAGTTGGTGGCACCTGTGTAATTTATATGAACCAAAATTTGTTAGCAATTTGTAAAAGCTTATATATAAGTGAATGTGAATAATCTATAGCTTTTAGAAAACGCCAGGAAGACGAATTCGCCATTAAAAAAATGTATTTTCAACCAAGATAATTAATTCTTTACAAAAAAATATTCATCTTCCCTGGAAGATGGAAATCACAACTAGAAGAGATCACTTTTCAACTATGGAAAAAAATATTATTTAAATTTTAAGTTGAGAACATTAATTCCAAATCGAAAATGTAATAAAATTTTCTAATAAATAGTTTAATTTTCAACCACAATTGGAATAGTTAATTGTAATAAATCTTCAATAGAAAGAAATTATTTTCCTACCATCTTATTGAATTTGCTACAGAAGTTGTATTTTCAGCGTGGACTCATGCATTTTCGAATATGATAATCAATTTTCCCGAAAAATATTATTTCAAACAAATTTTAAATTTTCAAAAACATTTCTACATAAAATCTAATGGTTAATATCAGAGAGAGTCCGTTTGAAAAAACAGAAAGTTTGAACAAATTTAGAAACACTGGAATTAGTTCATGTAAATGTGTTTGATGAAACTATTCGCGTTTCCGAATGTTCGTCCGCAGATTAAAAATATTTATAGTATTAAAACTGAAATTACAATTTTCCAGAATAAATTTATATATTTTAATGTAAAAACTCGAAGATGATGTTTGACTGTTTGCAAAAAAAAAATTATTGATGACAAATGATACAAGCCTTAAAAATATCAATCAAAATGATCAAATTTTATAGAACAGCTTTCAATTTACATAATGAAGCATTCGATTCCGTTTATTAAATTAGATCTAGATGTAACTTTTTTCCATTAATTTCGAACTGCATTATTCCTTTTTCATTTATTCCAAATTGAAAGATGAACTCATTTATTTTGTTTTTGATTTTTTTCATGCATAATTTATCAATAATAATCATCGCAATATTCAATGAGACATATGGCACTCTCGGAAAACCAGTTCCCGTTCGATCACTGCAGTTAAGCAGCGTTAGGCGCGGTTAATGCTTGGATGGGTGACCATCCGGGAATACCGCGTGCTGTTGGCATGTTGGCAGGAGACTGATGCCTTCCACTAATCAGAGTTTTAATCTCTCCTTTTCTCACTTGATCCGTATCATCAATTGGTCAATTTGAATCACAAATGAAATATTAAAAGAGAATATCTAAGAAAATATTCTCAACTAGAAACTATTGTTCTGTAATTTTATTTAGAGGAAAATTTCTATCCGAATAATTTATAAAAAGCATGCTTTGAAAACGAAGAAAAGGTTAGGGAGGATATTTCAAGATATTTTCTCCCCACTGGCCAAAAAACACCAAAAATATAAAAAACGCCAAAAAAATATTTTTTGAGTTAATAAAAAGCAAAAACTACTAAAAATACAAAAAAATTGGCATTTCCATACGCGCCTTATCTTCAATTGAGTTGCAATTTTTAACTGTATCTTAAATTGGTATTTTTAATTATACCCCTATTTGCAACTTTATTAAATTCTTTTCCTAAAATTTGTTAACAAAACTTTCATTAATCCATAAATAAATTCAATGTTCTATTCGCAAATAGAATATTGATAGAATATTGGTCGCAAATCAATATTGTTCATTGAGGAATAGATAAAGTTCATTTTATGTATCTGCAAAGTTTTAAAAACATTGCTTTTAATGTCAAATTTCGCCTTTAATTTAGCCCTGCTGAGTGGCCTATTAGTGCTGATTTTGAATCCACACATTGAATCAATTACCTTTGTACTGCCTCTGAATAGTAACGAAAACCCAATTTTAGATCACAAGACTTGGATTGTCATAAAATTTTCCTAAAATAGTTTTTTAAAATATTCTAAAACACTGGCAATGACATTTCCCATCAATTTAATCAATTCTGATGTGATTAGGTAAGTCTAGTCTCAGAAAGGCGGAAGGCACTTTGACCAGTGCTTCCAATTGAACGCGATAATGGCAACACCAGGAGAATGTATCCGTATCTCTCTTCCGACTACCATACCGGTTCAATAGTCGAGTCTTCACATGAAATCTTTTCCCATAAAAAATATGATTCAACTTTTGGAATAAAAACCTGTAATATCCCAACATTTATCAGACACGATCATTACTTCATATCGGTGGTATTTTAGGATGCCAAGTGGGAAGTAGACAGTTCTCATTATCACAAATTTGAGAATCTGACATTTCCATAATTTGGAATAGTAATCTTCATATCTTAATGTCTTCACTCTTCACAATGGCCGATAAGGTGATCGCGGAAGTATATGGAATTCCGGTTATATACGAAGTATAAAAAAAAGACTTGACCATTACCGATACAAGTGTGAGCCGGTAAACAGCCTTCAGGTGATCCTCCCGGCAGTAACATTCGAACTATTAATTCAACATTCGCTTTAACATATTCCAATATCGTTTTGTCTCTTGGGGAAGCCTCAAGTGCTCTTGAGCCCATCTCTCGACGGATAAGGCTCAATTTACAATGGAAAGAAAATTTTAAACAAACTTTCCCCAAATTTTCAAAAAAACTATCTCTCGACCAAGTTTGCGCGCGAAAGCTGCTTTTCAAAATTACGCGATTTCACGGTATTGCTTGCTTGAAACTATTTTACAACTGTGTACGAATGTTATACCTAGTGTTTTTCCCTAAAAAACATAAACAAGGAAATAAGCAAAAAGGAGTGAGTCACTTTCAACATTTACTTCCATTTTATTTCATAAGTCAGGTTTAACAAGTGCCAAAATTGTTCATTTGGTGAAATTTCAACTTCATTTGAAAAATTACTTTTTACATCCATACATTTTTTTAGTATTCTTTTTATTTATTTTTTTGTATTCTACTTGTGTTTGAACTCGAAAATTGTGATCAACTTATTTCATTTGATTATACTGTGAAAAAACTTGTAAGTGTAATCATTTGCAACAAGCATCATTAATGTCGAGCCAATTTTAATGTGAATCGTTTGATAATTATTGATTACACACAAAAAATCAATGCCTTCAACTTGATGTCCTTACAGGAAGCACCATTGAAGTTGTAAAAAAAGTATTAAAAATTATTTCCTTGTTAAAAAAACTTAAAGAGTTGCGCGAAAATACATTCTCCTGGACTCGCTCTTTTCAAAAAAGGGACATTTATTTCGTGCATTCGAAAGAATTTTATCTTGAACTTTGTCTGCGATGTGGTCCTTCTACAATTCATCAATTAAAAAACTGTTTTGTCAAAATGAAAGAAACCTTGCCTTTTGAACCTTTGAACCAATTTGGAGAAAAATTTCTGTGTCAATTTCCAGACGGTTGAATAGTCACTCCTGCAATTTATGAGTCAAAGATATTAAAGTAGTTGGATAAAAAAAATGAAAAATCCTGGATGGAATTAGCTTAACGAAAAAATGTTCAAAATTTATTTCTGACTAAATTTCTGCGTGGAATGTTACGTGTTTACTCAATTATGTGATTTCTGGTAAGTAGAAATATCTAACTCATATTTTTAGTTTAGGAATCCCGAGTATTTTCATGGGAAAAAACAAGCGGTAATAAAAATTAGAATTCAACCATAGTAAAGATTTCCGACAAAATAGTTATTCTTTAATTAATAATTTTCCGAAGGTAGTCAAGTCTTCTGATCTCTAAATCAGGACAGAGTATAACAAAGTCACTGAGGCAGTATAAACAAATTTTCTTGAATCTATGGGACCAATATTAATTACATTAACAGGAGAAAAACCTGCGAATTTTCGAAGGATTGAAGAATAAGTTAATTTGAGAATTCGTAATGAAAACTGTGTATTAAATTACGGAAAGTTCCTCATTGAAGAATATAAAGTGGAATTTTGAATCATTTTCATGGAATTATAACTCAATCAGTTTCAAGTTTATTTTTATGAGATTAATTTTACAGTTATGAAAACTTCAGCAAGAGTCAGCTTGATGTGCCTCATCGCTTTCACCGTACTCTTTCTAACAACGTCAGGAAGTTTTAATCATATTGGTTAGTACAAATAACTTTCTTTCTCGTTAGTCTATTTTTGTCGCTTCAACAGAATTGAAGTTCATATTATGTATAGGGAGTACATATTTAAAGAAATCAAAGAAATATGCATAGTTTGTTGCAACTAGAGTTCTATCAAATAAAATATTTATTGAAAAAAATAATCCCAAATATTAATTTGAACTATTCTCTTAAGTCACAAACTTGACATAAAAATGCGACGATGGCCAATTCCTTCCCAGATACCTGAGTGCAGTACCCCCACTACGCGGCACCCCTCACGCCGTCGAGCTGGCTGAGGTGCTCGACTGCTGGCCTGGACCCTCACTCAGCGGGTGGTATATCAAAATATATAAATCGTTATTCCGAAGATAAAAGTTTAGAAACGATATATTCGATATCTACGATTCACGACGATTCCAGCGATATTTTTTTACCCTGAAATGTTGAACATTAAAGAATTTATCATGAATTTTATGTGACGTACGAGGAATAATATATACAGGGTGTCCTGGTATTGAAAATACATTTTTGTATTTTTGGATTCCAAAAAAAAAAATGAAGTCGAAAATAATATTAAAGTTTTTTTGCCAAGTTAATAATTATCAAGTTATTAACAATAAAGAATAATCAAAAAGAAGCACGCGTTAGATATCCGAGAGTGTGTGCGTAAACAACTTCAGGGCGCATTATTAAAAATTCGTTTATGTTTGCAGTAGGTTGTGAGTGACTGGTGCAGTTTCACACTTTAGCGATATACAAAAATTGGAAAAAATATCTTTTCCTGAAACGTTCGATTCTGTAACAGCACAAAAGGGATTGAGATATTTGAATTCTGTAGAATTATCTTGAATTCTGGTAGAATTCTATAGGAAGCTGAAAAACCCTCTCAAAATCTGTAAAAGGCTCGTGGACACTGCTAAATTCTGTAGAAATCTCTCAAGTTCTGGAAGTTTTTCGGAAATCTGTAAAATCATTCAGAATTCTTGTGGAATTCTCTAGAAATCTGTGAATACTGTTAAATTGTGTATTATCTGTGGAATCTGTGGAATCTGAGGAATCCCCGTAAAATCTTGTGGAAGTCTCGTGGAATATGTTAAATTCTCAAAAATTTTTGCAGAATTCTCCGAAAATATGTAAAATATTCGTCAGTTTCCTAGGATTGCCTAGTAATTCATGGAATTCTCCTAACTTCTGTAGACGACTCCTAAATACTTTTGAATTCTAATTTATTTCGATTTTTGAGGAGGACTTGTAAATACTGTTCATTTCGGTATAAGTTCCTTCAATTTCAAAGAATTTTTTGAAAATCTGTGAAATTCCCGTGAACTATTGTGGAAGTCTCCAGAAATCTGTGAAATCCTTGTAAATTCTTGCAGAATTCACTGAAAGTACGTAAAATGCTCGTGAGTTTCCTAGGATTCCCTAGTAATTCATGGAATTCTACTAAATTATGTAGACGACTCCTAAATGCTTTCGAATTCTATTTTCGTCCATTCAGTTTCATAGAATTCTCCGATACTCATAAGTTCCCTAGACTTCTTTGAAAATCGTTCGAATTGTGTAGAGGACTTGTAAATACTGTTTATTTCTGTATAACTCCCTTCAATTCCAGAACATTTTTTTAAAATCTGTGAAATTCCTTCGAACTCTTGTGGAAGTCTCCAGAAATCTGTGAAGTTCTCGTAAATTCGT
>WSXT02031371.1:0-13714 GCA_011762715.2 Neuroterus valhalla | reverse complement strand
ATCAATGAAATAAAGTTAGTCGTATCGAGTGAATCGATGCGACGTATTTAAAATATACTATCTTGTCTCTTTCGGCACAACATGTTGCAGTGACTGAAATTATGTTAGATTTGTATCAAATGTGATCCAAAACAGAAACGTTACCTTTGAAAAGTGGAATTTAGAATTAACATGCTAATTCATCATAACTTTATTTAGAATCGACATGAAAAGAAGAGGAAAAGGGGAAGAAATCTAGTGATGATAATGATTTGGCCAGTGTCATTGATGGCAATGATGGAACTATCGCTGGAACTGATCATGAGGTGAATGCAATTGATGTATTTGGTTTTTTCTTCTATCAGATGTCTATATGTTTGATAAATTAAAGAGAGTCCTGCTATGGATCAGTGAAAAAGATTTAAAAACTGATTTCTTTAAAGTAGATTCTATACTAGCTGATCTGAAATATGATTTTTCTATATTTCATATTTCAACAGGCTCATGCTGAAGATAAAAAAAAGATGTTTATTGATGATAATGATTTGGCCAGTCTCATTGATGGCAATGATGGAACTGTCGCTGGAACTGATCGTGAGGTAAATCCAATTTACGTATTTAATTTTTTCTCCTGTTAGATGTATGTGTGTATGATGAATTAAAGGGGTTCCTGCTATCCGTCAGCGAAAAAGACAACAGATTATTGTGGAAGATAAAAAAAAAGGAATAAATGATGGAATGTGTAGTTGAAACTACTATCCCATCGGATGGCAATTCAGAGGTATTATATAATTGTTCCTTCTAAATAGACATTCATTTTACATGTTTCAATAGAGGAACCATACATTTTTTCATGGTCTTCTCTATTTTTATTTATCGGAACACTATAAACAAAAAAAGCAGAAGAAGAAAAAGGGGAGTCGTGTACACTCTGAGCTTTCAGACACGGATGCTGTTACTGATGTGGCAAGAATTTTTTTATTATGTGAATATATCGAAACCTCGGTATTGCGAGAGGAAAGTTTACAATTAATAGTGAATCATTACTCTAATTTTGAACTGAAATAGGATAATGGTAGTGAAACAGCTAGAGCAAAGAAGCATAAAGGTAGTCTGACGGACAATGGTCCTGAATTGGATGTGACGAATACTCAGGAGCGTTCTTTGAAAATTGACAATGATGGGATATAACCGAGCTCGACAACAATAATGGGCAATCAAAAGTCAAGGTAAATGAAATAATTTTTATGCTTCATAAAATATCAGCAGAAAGTGATCGTCTCTATTAATTGATTAGGAGAACTCATGATTGGCATTGATAGAAATATAAAGGTTTCAGCTTTTCATTTTCTCATTCTTGCAGGGACAAACCATGGATTTGACAAAAGATGAAGCAGCTGAGATAAAAAAAATTAGAGCAATGGTTCACGTTGACCTGCGAAAGTCATCCGCGTTATGTGAAAAACAGGTATGGTATGACTTTCAGATTCATGGTTTTTACATGAAATGTATTTATATTCATACTATTGAAGATTGAATGTTTTTAATTTTGTAAGAATTACTTCATTGAATAGTAAATTCCTCGTTCCAGGATGTAGAACAAAATTATGAAAAAAATTCACTCATAGCTCGCAAGGAGCAAACTAAGAAGAACTCTGCAAGCATTGTAAGTAAAATTCAATCTAGAACGAAGAAACCGATTATTATAAATTCAGACTCAGAGGTAAAATCTTCTTTAGAAGTTTTTATAGTTGATAGTTTTTGATTATTATTGTTAGATGATTTTAATATTTGTTCTTATTTTTGTTTAATGTAGGCATAAGAAGAGAGTACATCGTCCGATGAAGCTCCGCGGTAAAGAAACAAGATGAGAGAAACAATTGAAATCGCAAGACTCTATTCTGTTGTGTGTGTATTACAGTACCATTTGTATTTTGAGGTTCAGAAAAAGCTGCAGAGGCTTCCAGGACCGTTATAGAGAATTTGAAAGAAAGTCAGAGATACTTGAGAAAGTTGGAGTTGTCCTGTCCGAATTGCAATTATACTGACGTAATTTTTATTTTTACGCAAAGTCGTGAACAACGTAGAAATTATAAACTATTACATGAATAGTTCTTAGCATTAAATGATGAATCAAAATTTAAAAATTTGTTATCATTCAGTTAACCGGTAAGATGAAGCTAATGCAATTTCCATCTAAAACCGGAAATGTGTAATTTAATCTACACTGTTAATGTTAACTTATTTGTATCTTTTTATTACAGTCCACTCCAGCTCACCTTTCAAAACAGTTTTCGCGAAAACTTTTATCGGAACAGGTACGTTTTATAGCATACATTGTAATGATAAAAAACCAACTAAATTTTTTCGTAAATATGATTTTAGGTCAATCTGTAGCCTTGCCTAATCAAACCTAGTGTTGATGATAATGTTTCCAAACCTGCCAAAACAACACCGAAAGACTTCCTCTCATCACAACATTCTAAAGAGGCAGATCTTAATGATATTGAGTATAATACTTCTGATGCAGACCCGAAAAATGATGTTCAAGTGAAGAATGGGAACGTGGCACTTCGCCAGAATGGTGTAGATACAATTTCTGCAAGTGTCGAAAGGACTGATGTTCCTATGGTAAGTTATTTCTTTAAACAACCCTATAATCTACAAGAATGGAAATTTAAAAAAATAATTTGTATTGATAAAGACTCATTTAGGTCACGATGTCAAGATAGCTATAAGCGTCTTAGATAAATTCAGAAGAGGCAACCTTCGCCATTTTCTACTGGATATGGCAAATACACTGTATTCCCCGATAGAGTTTGCCACTAGCTCTAAGAGTGGAAAGAAGGAGGGTGTCATGAGTTTAGTTTTATTTTAGTTCCAAGCCGTTGGCAACATTGTGTCGGCACCGGCCGAGTGGCAGTCGGTAAACCATCGACAGTCTGGATCTGGCATCCATTGCAAATGCTACTCTTAATAAACATATATCATTCGCTTCTAAATATCCAGACGAGCGAGAGAGAAATAAACAGTCAACCAAGCGAGGAAATGCCAGAAGAGAGAGTGATGAAAAGGACAAACGAGAGAGAGAAGAGAAATCCAGACGTACAAGAGAAATCCCAAACCGGAAAACGAGGAAAATGGAGGGAATCAAACCTCCTAGAAGCTTAGGCATCGGTACTTCGAATCTATCAGAAGAGTGAAAAATATTGAAACAAAGTTTCCGAATGTATATAAAAGCATCGGGCGGAGACACACAAACGAAAAAAATCAAACTCGCATTGTTACTACACGTGATCGGAGAGGAGGCACTTTGTGTGTACAACACGCTTGATCTGACCGATGAGCAGCAAGTTTACAACACAGTCATACAACATTTTAAAGCGTACTGTGTTCCCATAGTCAACACAAGTGTGGAAACCAATCAATTCAACTGTCGCGTTCAAGGACCGTCAGAAAAATTCGACGGGAAGGTATGTTACACATGCCGTTACGCCCACAGATTATTGCGGTAGATATAGAAACAGAGCAGAAAATTCAGATGAGGAATTTTACATTTGGTCAGTTATAAAAATCGACGGTATCAAAGAAAGGAATAGCGTAGAATGGTTTCAGAAAATTAAAATAAATGATAGTTTTGTTGATTTCAAGCTTGACTCGGAGGCACAAACAAACATACTACCAGTTATGATAGTTGATCTGTTAAAAATAGATAGGTAAATCGATAAAAAAACTCATATAATGTTGAAAATGTATGATTGGACAAAGTCTTTGGGCAAGTGTGTTCTCAAATGCAGTTGCAATAATATAACAAAAGATGTAGAGTTTCACATAACAGACATTAAAAACGCAGTTTCACTTTTTGGATTGAAATCGAGTCAGGAATTTAATTTGATACACAAAACGGTTTGTACAGCTACAGAACTCGATATATTTGAGACTTACAAAGAATTATTTTCAGGAATTAGGTGAAATCAAAACTACGCCATGTAAAATTAAATTAGCCGAAAATGTACATCCTCAGATTTCTGCATGTCGTGGAATTCTCTTTGAAATAGAGGATAAGGTAAAAGCGGTGAGTTGACTGACGATTTGTCAGGGGCTAGGGTATTCTAGACGTAAATATAGGGGTCTTACCAAATCAAGTTGGACGAAGAAAGCTCATATTCAACTACGTTCATAACGCCATTCGGTCGCTATAGATTTCTTAGATTAGGTTTTGGGATTTGTTCGGCTCCAGAAATATTTCATAATATATTTAGGGAGTTATTCGAATCAGTAGAGGGAATGAAGGTATACATAAATGACATCCTTATTGCAGGAAAATTTCAAAAAGAACATGATATCAGACTTCAGCGTGTTCTTAATATAGCGGAAGAAAACGGAGTAAAATTCAATGAAAGTAAATGTAAAATCGAATTAAAAGAAGTAAAGTATGTGGGTAATATTTTGGGTGAAAACGGCATTCAAATCGACGAAGAAAGAGTAGAAGCAATCAAAAAAAATTCTGGAACCAAAACGAGTATCGGATTTAAAGCGTTTCTTAGGAAAGATTACGTACGTGTCGCAATAAATACCATATCTGTCATCGACGACTAGCAATTTATGGAAATTAACTAAAGATGGAGCAGTATGGGATTAGTCAATACATTGCCAACAGACAGTTCAAAAGACGGGTCAGGAGCCGTAAGACTCCAAGAAAACGCTCCAGTAGCCTACGCATCAAAAACATTAACAGAAACGCAAACTCGTTAGGCCCAAAAAGAGAAAGAAATGTTAGCGATTTCACACGGCTGTCAACGATTTCATCACTTTATCTACGGACAACGAGTAACGTTCGAAACAGACCATAAGCCTTTAGAAACAATCTTTAAAAAGCCGTTAGAAAAATGTCCACATAAGCTTCATCGATTAAGGCTCAAGCTACAGGCGTATGATTTGAAAGAACGATACAAACCGGGCAATAAATTGTATATAGCTGACACGTTGTCTAGAGCAAGTTTTGATGACAAAAATTTGAGCTCCCTGATTCGGAATCACAGGTAGATTTGATTAAAACAATGTTCAACACATCTGACAGTATAAAGTCTAAAATAGCCGTGGAATCCGCGAAAGATTTCGAATTGAATGAACTAAGAAAAATGATTTTAGGCGGTTGGCCTAGCGATAAGAAACAAGCTAGGCATTATAATTTGCGACGTTGTGAAGTATACTTGTCACTTGGAGACTTAGTTTTTATCCGTAGCCGAATCCCCTTGTCCAAAATGAAACAAATATCCGCGAAACTCAACCCTAGATACTCAGGTCCTTATCAAATCTTTGAAGTTCTCTCCCCTACGTCTGCGAAGTTAGTGATTTTGCCCAAAAGAATCTAGGAAAGTTCCACATACCGGATCTTAAGCTCTCTAATGACCCTAACTATTAATTTGACTAATCCGTAGATCCCTTGACTGGTTGGTGCCCAAAACTTGCTTGCTGCAGCCATCGCTTCCCACATTTGCAGAGCTCATCGCTGCCCACATTTCCTGAACCCATCGCTGCCCTCATTTGCCGAGACCTTCGCTGCACCCCTTTGCTGAATCATCTGCCATATTTTTTTAGCCAAACTGTCTGAGTGCCAACTCACCGAAATGATCCTATAATCCGCTGCAAGTTGAGGGAAATGTCTGGAACGGAAGAAATCGTCGAACTTCACCAAAGCGTTCTTAGGGTGCAAGGAGCAGAAGACCAAGCTACTGTGTAAAGCAGGACTGAAGAAGACGCCAAAATAGCTGAGTATAGTCCAGGCTGGAGATATTTTAGACCTTTCAAGAGAATCGCGGAACGAATTGATCAGAAGTATTCAGGACTTATAGTAGCCATGCGGGAGACTTTACAAAAGGCAAGCACACGAAGTGGAGGGTATCATTGGCGTCGTTAGGTTACCCTCGGAGGCCAAACAGCTAGATCTTTTTCGAAGCGGTGTAATTTGGTCGATGCACCGAAAAAAGTCACTAGAGTCGAGATTGGAGTTCAGACCAACCTTTTGAGTACAACAGCCGGCATCCATATACAAACTGAGGGCTACCAATTTAAGTAGGATAGGCCATTAAGATCATTACTTCTAACTGTCCTTGAAAATCCGATCCTGAAGAAGAACTTTGTGAAACCTAGGTCTAAGGTCCTGGACCTGAAGAGGATGTTTCCCTACCTCAGACCCGAAGCACCGTTCAAGAGGTTTTCTCTAGTTCGCGTTGTGGATGAGGCTAGACTTCGCAGAGAAGAGGACCACCAACTCCGTCATCTGTCAGAAGATCGAAAAGCTCCAGGTACGAATGAGCGTTGTTCTTCCCAAAGAAATCCTGAGGATGCGATACCATCTCTGCTTCAGATAAAAGTTCCCCGACCAGGAATCCTGAACTCAGAAATAGAAGGCTGGTCTCGTCGAAAACTGCGTCCAGGCTGTTGGAATTGTGATAGCCTTGATCATTACTATCCCGCCTGCAACGTTTCCGTTTTCAAGAAAATCTTCTGCCGTCATTGTGAGGAACCTAATGTAAAATCTCCCAACTGCCCAGTTTTTGAAGCCGAACGGAAGAAGGAATCTTTAAAATCTATGAGTCAGCAACTAACTTCCCATAGTAATAGAGCCAAATAATGCAAAGGGAATCTCATCTTCCCAACTCTGGATAGACTTCCTGATTTTCTCGAAACAACCCCTCGAAAAAAACTCCAAGTTTTCCTGAGTGACAATCTCCCATTTATACTTCCCTCGATTTCGTTACACAATACACAAAGATTTAGGAAGAAAGTGTCCGTAAATAATAGTAAATACCTTACTTCTTGCTGAAATTTGAATAAAAACTGCATATTGTATAGTAATCATCTTTGAAACTTTGATTTGACACCCTACCTTGGTAGAATAAGCTTCGAGATTGGGAACGCGCAGAATAATATACCCTAGTATATTACTGCAATTTCAATATATAAGAGGTTATGATCTCTGAGGTAGGTATATAATATTATTTCATTCTTGGTCATGGATTGGTCTTGGAGCTCCACGTCCCTTTATAAGAGAACTGAGGTTTTGCTTGCCTGAAGCAAGATACCTGTTTCGGCCACTTCCAGGAAGGGAAGTGTTGTAACGTTACAATTTTTATTCATATACAAATAGGCGATCCCTTCGTTACTTGGAAGTTTGAAAGCTCTCAAATAGAATTCTATCTCGGAAGTCACAAGGTGCTCCAGGACTAATACAACTAGATTAAGAGTTTAATAGGCTAAATCAATTGTTTATTTATTCCTTTTGTACATATGTGACTCCTGGGAGCTCTGACGTCATCGGGATTCCTGTATGGACATCGTAAGCTCGAAGTATTATCATAGTATCTTGATTGATCTATTCTGCTGCTCGGGTCGTGACAGGAGGAATTCGAAACTTTACGCCCTTTCGCACAAAAAATGCTACCAACATCCGTGAGGAACAAATTTCGAGGCAAAATGCTCTGGAATCATTCTTGGCTCCTGGATGTCTCGAGAAAAGCTTCAGGAACATCTGTAAGAACTCTCCACATAATAGAGGATCCAGTTACTGTCTGGAGACTGAGAGAATTCCGTTTATCCTTCCTCCCGAAAATGGTTTTCCTCTCCTAAATAAGGACCTCTCCGGTCAAGAATCGGAATCGAGGTCCGAGAGTTTCGACACGGATTGCTCTCTTTGTGCATTGTGACTTCCGGATGGATAAACCTTTCGCGGTCCGGCCAAGTTGACTCCGCAGAACTTGGAAGTTGCCGATCCCACTTTATTCTTGAGGTCATCTCAAGGATCCATTCTTCACCCGGGAGTTACCTATTGACTTAACTCCAACCACGTGTCTCAAAGTAATGATGAATTTGCATGAATGACGAAGTTTAGGTTTTAAAGCAGATTTTGGACAATATTTCGATTAAATTGGATTTTGTGAAGTGTCGTGAAGTTTTTCCTTTGATGAATTCATCAAAAAGTGGAATATGACCTCAGGGATTAAGCTGTAATGTGCAGGGCATTTAATTGATTAAGACCTTCATATTGTTAGCAGTTGGAAGATATGTGCCCCTTTTTCCGAAGTAATATTTATTTGCCGGTTTCTGATCCCTCACTGATTTTCTGAAAGTTTTTCTCACTGACCCCAACCTTTACTGAATCAGTTCCCTCCTCTACTGAATTAAACCCTCAAATTTGTTAAAATAAATCCCGATGATTTGATGATAAAAATGCCCAAGTTTGCCGATCCGAATAGGACCCCGATTCTGTTGTAATATAGTCACTCGACATAATGACAAGATTAGAATATTAAGATTCCTGGGGTACGAAGTGCAATTATTTTAATAATAATGTTCAAATTGCGACTGAGTTAACTAGTTAAGAAAGCCAGTGTTTTTGAGTGTATGTGAAATTCCACCATTTCCAAAATCTTGAATAAATGGATATTGCTTGATATTTGAAAATGCTTCAGTAGTTATTTATATAAATAAGGAACCTTTCTCGTATCTGACTCACCCCTCTCTGCTTGAAAATTGAGACAATGAGCTAGTCGGACATTTCCGGTACATCACATTTTGAATATGAGAATTTATATAGAGAATTGTTCTGACATTCTGATCCAAGAAAGATCGTAAGTTTGGTTGAAGAATGTTCTGATGTTTTGATCCAAGAAAGATCGTAGGTTTAGTTACAGAATTTTTCTGACATTTTGATCAAAGAAAGATCGTAAGTTTGGTTGAAGAATGTTCTGATGTTCTGATACAAGAAAGATTGTAGGGTTAGTTAAATAATTGTTCTGACATTTTGATCCAAGAAAGATCGTAAGTTTTGTTAAGGAATTGTTCGGATGGTTTGATCCAAGAAAGATCGTAATGTATTACTGAGCAATATTGGGAGATTTTGTCGTAGAAAACTGGTCCAAGAAAGACCTAGCGCCCTGGCAAATTTGTTAGCAGATAACCAATTATTTTATGTCACAAGTTTTATATTATCTACTTGTTAATGTGAAGTATTAAAACAAAATTAGTCCGTAAGTAATATTTTTTTTTTAAGCACAAATTGGATTTTATTGATACTTCCAGACTATTTGAAATAAAATAGCAATATTGTCATTCTTCAGTTATCTCACATCAGTTTAATTAAGTTTAAGATAAAATGTTTTATTTATTATTTCTGATACACCGGTTCTATGGCGTGCGGAAAATACTTTTTAATTTTTTATGGACAGAAAGTAGTTTTTATTCGAATATTCATATGAAAAATGAGTTTTTAATGGCATATATACATATATCATCATTTTCTTATCATGAAAACCAATTTCAGCATTTATTCTAGGTGGGTGTATAATATACTCTACTTGAGCGTTTTCATAAACGCCACCGTTTCTACCCATTTTTACACCCAATGGTCAACCTAAAAACCGGATTAAGCATTTATGTTGAATTTATTCTAACTGGGTATATTCTCACTAGCATAAGATTTAATATCGGTTGATATACTTGGTTGATACTTGGTGTTGTTCTTCGAAAAAAATTCGCAATACCAAGCTGGCATATATACTCAGAAAACACTGAATCTATATATGGGTGTAAATATTAGCATAAACTCACAGTTAGTGATTCATTTTCGTATTTATTAAAAAGTTTCTCTCCCATCAGTTATTCCTTCATCATCCGAGATAAGTTGATCTGCACCAATGAGTCCTTTGGGACAGAATCTATAAGCATCAGCTATCTCTTGGGCTGGTAAATCTTCTGTTTCCGCGTAGATGTGTCGGATTCTTCTACGTCTGTTTTACCCTGCGAATCAAATTCTGGTGGCGATCTTGTGGTCATTTGTCTTCTCGAATTAGAAATACTCTCGATGGACAATCCGCGGCTTTATTTTGGTTGTGTAAACGACATAATGCTTGATGATCCGTTTAGATTCGAGTAAATTGGAGGGTGAGTTCGAATCTCATACGGGCAAGTCATGCATATGTGTTTTTATTTCTTCTTTGTGATATTGAGGAGGATAAGATCTGACATTTACTTACGATGATACCTTCTTTTGGTCAGGGAAAATCATGATCAATTATATGGAATAAATCCAATTTTCCTAAATAGGGTATTCCTACTGCTTGATGAGAATAGATGATATCTCTCCCCGTAGCAAAACGTTTTCTTAGCTCGAATGGATTTCTTCCTACGGATACCTCAGAATATTAAATGAGAATAATAGAGGCTTCAGAATCTACGAATAATCTGCCGGCACATCCATCGAAATGTTTTCCGTATATAGATTGCAATCGTCCACTGATTGCAGAAACTTTGCAACACCTGGTAGGGGTCGATTTTGTCCTCTGTCTCTCTTGTCATTTCGGAGCAATCTAATGGGCCTTGTAGATCTTCCACTACCTGAACGTTTCTAACTTCTGGTGATCTCCTCTGATTGTTCCCATTGCGAAAACCCTGCTGCCTTGATTTTTTGTAGCTCTGATTCCCCGAATGACACAGTCTCTCACAAAAGTTACAAGTCCTTTGCATTCTTCGGTGTTAGGGTAATCTATAGTTCGGACTATCTGAGGGTTGATTTCACATTTGCGAATGATAATTCCGAACCAAAGATAAAGCCATGCTCCTCATGGGAAATCTGAGTCCACTAAGTTGTGATGATCGGAGAGTCGTCAAGACTTTCACTCGCGAACGTTCTCCGCACCATGCTTCTGCTTCGAGGGCCTCCTATGAAGCTTGGTTCTGAGTTATGGATTATAAGGGTCGCACTTAATCACTTATGTCATCGCGTGAAGAGCTTATGAATTCTGTGAACCAGGTAGTATATCTATATTGTATACTTTATATGTATATATAGATATAGTATCGCACAGGAGAACTAGCAATGGCAGAGCCAATCAGCGCGTCGTAAACTTGTCTGCCACACTGTCCCTGGATCCTTTGTATGTACTGTGGGGTGCGTCAACTGAGGATAAGTGCTTCGTTTGGCCGCTGGCGCTGCTCCGATGTCTGACTCGGCTGGAATTCGGCTTATCAGGTAGTTATTGCTTCACCGCCGGTGGGTACGGAAGCGTGCCTCGGGGGTAGTAGGACCGTTCTTCGTGAAACGTGTCACACCTTTGGGTTTAGCATTTACAAGTGTTTTGGTTTTAGAACCAGAATTGTGAATCCACATTGTTAATTTAATTGGTTCTTGTCATAAGGACATTAAAAAGAAGAATAAAGAAAAGTCATGAGAAGAAGACCTCTCTTCTACTTTGGTCTTTCGACAGAAAGAAAACCCTCATTCAGTCCAGAGACAATCAATTGAACTGAATCATTTTTCTCATGTATGGTCTCGAGCTCACTACGATACATTTTAAGAGGCATTTTAGTAGCTGAATTTTTCCTTTGAGCGCTGTGAAGATCGTCGTAAGTATAGGACAGTGCCGAATCACTCTTTCGGCTCTATCTATTATTTTACTGGTTAAATATGGTCTAATAGCAGACTGGGCTGAGAACATCTTAGCCTGACGGTTCTTAGAGAATGATTCGACGTTTAATATCCGATGCATCGCTGATAGAGCTAGGTTATTTCTCAAAAAGTCTTTATGAACCACCGCAGTGATTCCCGTTTCTAGATTTTTCATCCAAAGATAGGGTAATTTGATCAATCAATTGTTTTGTAAAAAAAGATCCTGTACTCCTATTCTGTCAGGATCGTCAATTTTGTAACGGTTCGAAAGAATAAACACTCAAGGGGTTGGGCCACCCTTGAGGCCGAAGAAAATAGGCTTTTTGGGAATTTTTTTGCAGGAATACTACAAGTTAAATCGAGATTACAGAAACGGGATTTTATAATGCATACCAGTAACTGCTTACAATAATTTTTTTGAAGCGATTTATTCCAAAATGGCGGCTGTGTGGCGTTTTTGCCATGACGCCTCCTTTTTTTCAGGGTCCATGGCCGGACTAACAGCTCCCGCAATTTTCTAAATAATAATGAGCCAATGAATTTTTTGATCATATATAATAAATGCTATAAAAGTACGTCGGTTTTTTTTCGATATATTGTTTTTTGGCCAAAAAGCGCACTTCTAAACTGGGAAGTAAAAACTTGCCTGAAAACGTCGGATTACACCGGCACACAAAAAAAAGTGGTCTGTACAAGAAACCAGACCCATCTATCCCCATGTATTTTGACGTGCTGAATCCGAATTTGAGGTCCGTTGGTCCAATAAACCCCCAAAATTTCGTTTAAATCGAGAAAAACGGCGGAAAATTGATTTCCATTGCAAAGAACCACTGATCCAGACGTGAAAAATTTTTTTCGGTTCTGCAAAAGATATATTATTTATGTAATTTGATCCGCTGAATCCAAATCTGCTCTCCGTTAGTCCGTATCTACTGAAAATTTTGCTCAAATCGAGAAAAATCGACAAAAAGTGATGAAAAATGCAAAAAAACGGTAAAAAGGGATAAATCGGTTCAATAAAGTAACGTAAAAATTTATTCTGACTTATATCAAATAAATTTTCCATGTAGTTTGATCCGCAGAATTCAGATCTCCAGTTAATTAGTCGTTACACCACAAAAATTTCGTTCAAATTGAGAAAAATGGTAGGGCAACAATGGAAATAGCGCGAAGCCCTTTGAATGAGTATGAGCAATAGTGGGAAAGCTATTCTGAAATAAACAGAACATTTTTTCTGCTAATTATAACTTGTTTAACTTGAATCTTTAGTTTATTTGCATTGTCAAAAAAATTATTTATTCTGGAAATTATATCATTCAAGAAGTTTGACCACGTAGTATCTTCCTCGTATACATAACAAAGTTGCTTTCGCTCATATTTTTTCACTTATTTTCATTTTCTTTCTCTGGTTCAGTAACTGCTGCTTCCTTTGCTCCTCTTTTCTCTTGCAACGAACTCTTTTTTCTTCAAATGTCCTAAGCAACCGGTTTCTTTTCCTC
The DNA here is from genome assembly GCA_011762715.2 of Neuroterus valhalla. Classification (NCBI taxonomy): domain Eukaryota; kingdom Metazoa; phylum Arthropoda; class Insecta; order Hymenoptera; family Cynipidae; genus Neuroterus; species Neuroterus valhalla. Next base: position 787 of record WSXT02031371.1, on the reverse strand, counting down.
TATTTGTGAATTGTCCTAATGCCTTGACATCATGTTGACATTCCATCTTCCTTGGTAGCGACACTACATTACACTTATATCTTGATGAAATCACTCTACTTCTTCTTCACTGACATCTCCTACGTTAAGAGGGAAATAGTCGAGATGAAAATCTGAGAAATGCATTCTATACTACATCAAGCAACCCAAGTTTTTGAAATATTCCAACATATTTTGACTTCAACATTCTTTTTTTCGACTAGTTCTTCATAGTTCTTCTTTTTATTCCCTAAAAAGTTATCACGAACAGTTTTGAAGCTTTGCCATGCAGCTTTCTCTGTGTCAGTCATTCTCGTGATGAATGTTTTGTCTTCAAATAGAGTGCGAATTTGAGGACCTTCTCTATCCAGAGCTTTGACGAACTGCTTCATGAGGAAGAGTTTGATTTGAGGTGGTAGTAGCAGATAGTTTAATGGGTCAATCAATGGCGTACGTATAGTGTTCCCTTATCCTGGTTCGAAATCTGTTCTGGTTGGCCATACTTATTCAACGTAGTGATTTACCATGTCTCTACTATCCCATAAACATAAGAAGCAGGGATTTTTTGTAAAACCCGATTGTTGTCCTAAGATCATGGTTTCAATTTTGAGATCACCACAGATTTTCCATTGATGTGTAATGCTCAAAAAACCAAGGTTAGGTTTTTAAAAACTAGTGATATCTCTGATGAAATATCACGATTCTTTATTACAAGCTTTAGTGTACAATAAGATGAATATGACAATAGGAACTGACTGGCGAGCGTCGT
>WSXT02031349.1:0-12277 GCA_011762715.2 Neuroterus valhalla | reverse complement strand
TATTTCAATGTACTTCAGGATACTCTAAGATACTTCACAAAATTAAGAATATTTTACGATACTTGGGAATATTTCAACGTACTTCAGGATACTCTAAGATACTTCACAAAATTAAAAATATTTGACGATACTTGGGGATATTTCAATGTACTTCAGGATACTCTAAGATACTTCACAAAATTAAGAATATTTTACGATACTTGGGAATATTTGAACGTACTTCAGGATACTCTAAGATACTTCACAAAATTAAAAATATTTGACGATACTTGGGGATATTTAAATGTACTTCAGGATACTCTATGATACTTCACAAAATTCAAAATATCAATTCAATATATTTCAAGGTGCTTCAGGATATTTCAATGTACTTCAAGATACTCCAAGATACTTCACCACATTCAAAATATTTCAAGATCTTCTGGGGTATTTCACGTGTTTCAAGACACTTCAGGATATTTCATGAAATATCAAGGTACTCCAGAATACTTCAATGTACTTCAGGATAGTTCGCAAACTTCAAGGTTCACGAAATATTTCAGAATATCCCAAGAATAGTCAAGATATTTCAAGATATTCCAGAATATTTCACTGCACTTCAGGATGATTCACATACCTGAAGATATTCCACCTACTTTAGGATATTTCTCGTTTTCAAGATACTTCAGGATAATTCAAGATATTTCAAGGTTCTTCAAAGTATTTCAATGTACTTAAGGATATTTCCAGGTACCTTATGATATTTCAAAGTACTTCAAGATATTTTAAGGTGCTTCAGGATATTTCAATGTATTTCAAGATACTCCAAGATACTTCACCACATTCAAAATATTTCAAGATCTTCTGGGGTATTTCACGTATTTCGAAACACTCCAGGATATTGCATGATATATCAAGGTACTTCAGAATACTTCAATGTACTTCAGGATTCACGAAATATTTAAGAATATTTCAAGAATAGTCAAGATATTTCAAGGGATTCCAGAATATATCACTGCACTTCAGGATAATTCACATACCTCAAGATATTCCACCTACTTTAGGATATTTCTCGTCTTCAAGGTACTTCAGGTGAATTCAAAATATTTCAAGGTACTTCAGAGTATTTCAAAATACTTCAGGGTTTCACATACTTCGAATACTTCACATAATTCAGGATATTTCAAGATACTTCATGATATTTTAATTTACTTTCGAATGTTCAAAATACTTCAGGATACTTCATATTCTGTGAAATATTTCCGAATACTTCAGGATATTGCAAGATATTTTAAGGTGCTTCATGATATTTCAAAGTACTCCAAGATGTTTTAGGATACTTTAGGATATTTCGAAGTACTTCAAGATATTTCGAGGTACTGCAGGATATTTTGAATCTATTTCGGGATAATTCAGATACTTCACATAATTCAGAATATATCACATACTTCAAGATACTTCAGGATATTTCGAAATACATCAAAATGTCTCAAGATGCTTCATGATATTTTTATTTAATTGAGGATATTTCAAATACTCCAAGATACTTCACATACTTTAAATATTTCCAAATATTTTAGGATATGGCAAGATAATTCAAGGTATTACATTCTCATCATAATGAGATGTTGGTGTCTGTCTGTCTGTTGTCGTTGTCGTCGTTGTTGTCTGTATATTCGATAACTTTTGAAAGACTACTCGGATTGCATTGCCCTTTGACACACATTTTAAGGGACCGAAAAGACAGGTCAAGTTCGTTACTCAGCTATTTTGAATAAAAAATGAAAGAGGGGGAGCATCTTGAACATTTTTTGGACTTTTTTTTGCAAGACTCAAAAATTGTAAGTACGGTTTCTTGCAGTAGGTAAAAAATGAAATAATTTATCCCTACGATATTTTTTAATAAAAACAGAATTGTCAGAGCTGTGGCATTTTCAAAATTCAAAAATATGGACGAAAATCAGAGTTCCTAGCCAAATAAAGCAAGATTGAAAAGAAAGTCAGAGAGAAAAAATATTTCTTCAAGAGAGCCCTACAAGTTGGTGAATACAACTTTTTGGATTTTCTCGAAAAATCGAAAATTCCCATTTCGATCACACAAAAAGAATGAAAGAATAATCATATCCGATTGTACTCTGGCACCCATTTTGAGGAACCAAAAATACAAATCGAGTTCGGTAACCATCAATTTCGGAAATTTTTTTGGATTTTTTTCCCAAGATTCAAAACGGCTTCTTGTAGTGGGTAAAAAAAGAAACAATTTATACTGATGATTTTTTAAAATAAAAACAGAATTGTCCGAGTTGTGGCATTTTCAAAATCCGAAAATATAAACGAAAATGATCATTTTCAGCCAAACCACGCAAGATATGAAAAAAAGTTTGGAGGAAAAAAATGTTTCTTTTTGGGAGCCCTCCAGGATGATCTATACAACTTTTCGAGTTTATCGAAAAAAAGAAAATTCAAATTTTGGACGCACAAAAAATACTGAAAAATAGAAAGATTCATTTATTGGTCAAACTATGCAAGCTACGGGAATATATACGAACTAAACTTACGCACCGAAAAAAGATCTACAAATTTGGTAAAACTAAGTTTTTGACAGGACAAGTAGTTTCTGCTTCATTTATAAAAAAAAACATGAAATGAATTCATTTCAATCAGGGAAAATAACTATAAAAATGAAATAATATCATTTTTGAAAAATTGACTGAGGCTCACACTGAAGATTGACAGAGAACAGTTATTCACCACAAAAGAATATCTGTAAATTTGATATAATTTTTCGCATCGGACGCGTAGTTTTTGTTTCAATCGTAAAAAATAAAATTAAGAATTGGATTTCTAGTTTTTTTATATTTCTCTACTCGAATAATTTCTCTCATCTCTTAGCAGAATTTTCAGTAATGAATATTTGACAATCTGATCTGGGTAAAAATAATCAGAGCTCTTGTTGTTTCGATCATAATATTTTTGGGTAAATGTAACGGTAAGGAGTACTTTTTTCCGCAAAATGACCCTTTTTCACCATTTTGAGCAGTGGTTTCTATGATTATAGCCAAGTTGGTGGAAAGAGTTAATACTCTAGTTTTCCTGGCAGAAGAAGCGGGATGTGGGTGCAGCATTGAGCAGAAAATTCGCCCACTTGAGTTTACTCTTGGGACTCTCATCACGAAAGCAAGACGAATGATGCTCCTACTTATATAGCAAGGATCTCAAATTAAAGCTCCGTTCGCAGAAACGTAAGAAATGAGACGAGACGCTTGTTGGTGCCGAGTCGCGAGATTTAATTTTCCTCTTCGATACTCGACTTTCCTTCGTATCAAGTACGTGCTGGGATATCAAGGCGATGGAGCTTGCAACTTCTATTCAGAAAATGTTTATCCCTTCTTCTTGGTGTTTCGAACCTTGCTCGAGAGTAAAAGCAAGGAAAAGCATTTAATGCTACAGCTCGTCGGAAAAATGCATTCTATATTGTACAAATATCTCATAGCTTGAAACAATATCCTTTTATTGAGTGAGTCGAAGGCTGCTCCGAAATCCACGAACAACAACACTAGTTTCCATCTCTTCGGCCCCAGATTCCTATCGACTGAATAATGTAGGACATAAATGTTATCTGTAGTCCCGAATATTTTTCTGAAACCCGTCTGGTTGCGTGGAATACTTTCTCTTTTTTCCGCCTCCATTTTTCCAGCCATCCTGTACCTCTCCATACTTTGTTGCATGCTCTCAACATCTCTTCTCTCACTTCTCGAGAAACCATACTTAGCGCTCCATTTTGCATGACATCTTTTCCTGTTGATTTACTTCACCCCAGTTATTGTTATAATTTCATTTAAAAGACAAGTTTACAATGAATAGGATATGAGGTAGTCAACTCTTTGGGAATCATGCTTATACATTTCAGTAAGGAGAAATTTTTATTTTTAAACTTGAACTGTGCCTTCGACCACATGGTAGAAGCGTAAACTTCTTTTGAAGAATAAAATAAGAAAACATAAGAAGAAGAAGAAGAAGAAGGAAAGAAAGGTAGGTAGAGAGAAAATGGAAGAAGGAAGAAAGTAAGAAAAAACAGAAGAAAGAAAGGAAGAAGGAAAGGGAGGAAGGAAGAAAGGCAGAATGAGATAAAGGAAGATAGAAAGGAATAAGGAAAGGAAGAGAAAGAGAGAGATAATAAGAAAGGAAGACAGAATGGAAGAAAGATGGGAAGAGAGAAAGAGAAGGAAGAATGAAGGAAGAATGAAAGAAAGAAAGGGAGAATGGGAGAGGGTGAGGAGGAAAGGCAGGACGATAAGAAAAAGTAAGAAAGGAAGGAAGAAAGAATGAGAGGTAGGAAGGGAAAAAGAGGAAGGGTGAGAGAAAGAGGGAGAGAAAGAAAGAAGGAATGTAGAATGAAAGAAACAAATGAAGAAAGAAAGGGTGAAAGGATGGGCGAGAACGAAGGAAAGAAGAAAGGAAGAAAGAAAAAGAGGAAGAAAGGAAGAAAAGAAGAAAAAATAAAGATAGAGAAGAGATGAAGAGAGACAGTAAGGAAGGAACGAAGAATGGAAGAAAGGCGGGAAAAAAGAAAGGAAGAAAGAATGAAAGAAGAAAGGAAGAAGGAATGAAAGGAAGGAAAAAAGAAAGGCAGAGAGGGGAGGAAGGGAAGATAGGAAGATAGGAAGATTGGAAGATAGGAAGGTAGAATCAAAGAAAGAAACAAAGGGAGAAGGAAAGCAGGGGTGAAAGGATGGGTGAGAACAAAGAAGAGGGTAAAGGAATTGAAAAGGAAAGAAGGAAGAAAAATGAGCATAAAGGAAGAAAGGAAGAAGAGAGAAGGATAGGAAGGAAGAAAGAAAAAAAGAAAGAAAGAAAGAAAAGAAGGAGAGACCGAAAGGGAAAAGGGAAGACAGAAAGAAATGAAGGAACAGGGAAGGAGGTGAGGACAAAAGGAAGGGAAGAAGAAGAAGAAAAGAATGGAAGGAAGAAAGGAAAGAAGAAGGAAAGGGAAGAGGATAGTACGGAAGAAAGAATAGTAGAAAGATAGAAAGAATGAAAGAGAGACGGGAAGGAAGAAAGAGAGGAGGGAAGAAAGGATAAAGAGGAGAGGGAAAAAGAAAGGCAGAGAGGGGGAAAGGGGAAGATAGGAAGGTTGGAAGATAGGAAGGTAGAATGAAAGAAAGAAACAGAGGAAGAAGGAAAGCGAAGGTGAAAGGATGGGTAAGAACAAAGAAAAGGGTAGAGAAATTGAGAAAAAAAGGAGGAAGAAATATGAGAATAAAGGAAGGGAGGAAGAAGAGAGAGGGAAAGAAAGGAAGAAAGAAAAAAAGGAAGAAAGAAAGGAAGGAGAGACCCAAAGGGAAGAAGGGGGGGGGGGGGAAGGAAGAAAGGAAGACAGAAAGAAATGAAGGAAGAAGGAAGGAGGTAAGGACAAAAGGAAGAGAAGAAGAAGAAGCAAAGAATGGAAGGCAGAAAGGAAAGAAGAAGGAAAGGGAAGAAGAGAGCAAGGAAGAAAGAATAGTAGAAAAATAGAAAGAATGAAAGAGAGACGGTAAGGAAGAAAGAAAGAGAGGAGGGAAGAGAGGATGAAGAGGAGAGGGAAAGAGAAGAAAGAAAATAAGAAGATAAGAAATGTAGGAGGGAAGGCAGGGAGATAGTAAAAGTATGAAAGAAAGGAAGAAAGAAATAAGGAAGGAAGTGAGGAGAAAAGGAAGGATAAAGGAAGAAAAAAGGAAGAAAGGAAAGAAGGAGGGAAGAAAGGAAGAGAGTAAGCAAGAAAGAATTGAAAAAAGATAGGAAGAAGGAAAGAGAGAAGGAAAGGTAGGAAAAAGAGGAGAGGAAATGAGAAGAAAGAAAGAAGAGAAGAGGGAAAGGAGGGAGCACAGGAAGTTGGAAAAGTAAGAAAGAAAAGGAGAAACAAAGAATGAAAAGCAAGGAAGAAAAAAGAAAGAAAGAAGAAAGAAAAATGTAAATGAAGGAAGGAAGAAAGAAAGGACGTAAAAAGGAAAGGAAGACATGAAAGAAGGAAGGAAGGAAGGAGGAAAAAAGGTAAGAAAGGAAGGAAGGAAGGTGCAAAAGGCGGAAGAAATAAAGAAAGGGAAGAATGAAGGAAGGAACAAGGGAATAGAGGAAAGAAGGAAGAAACGGAGAAGAGGTGAGGAGAAGAAAAGAGAAGAAAGCGGGGAAGAATAGAAGAGGAGAAGAGGGGTATAAGGGGAGGCAGGAAGATAGGGAAAAGTAAGACAAAAAGAACAGAAGGAAGGGAGGAAAAAAGAAAGAAAGGAAGACAGAAAAGAAGAAAGGTAGGAAGGTAGGAAGAAGGAAGAAAAAAAGGAAGGAAGTATGTAGGAAAAGAAGGAAGAAAAAAGAGGAGGGCGGTTGGAGGGGGGGGGGGGCAGAAGGAAGGAAGAAAGATTCTTAGTATACGCCAAGATAGAAAGGAAACCTAATTTCGTTCAAGGCTCAATTATTTATAGATCTCGAGAAATAGAAACAGTTTTATACTCCTTTTTCACAATAAACAAAACTGGTAAGTTTACTTCAGAAATTGTATGAAGAGAAAATATTTGCTTTTTATTTGAGTTGGATAGAATAATAGTTGATCCTTCGTAAGAGAATTGGAATCTGTCAGTTTAATTTGATGTAGCATGATAAGAATCGTTCGACTGCTCGGGGCAACGTGATTGCTTTATTCCCTAGGGAATCTACTCTGAATTACAAACGGTTTCTTTTCTGCACTATCACCTGTTCCGAGCTTTTCTCGATATTCACAGGAATTTCCTAAATTAGATTCTCATCGAGGCCTTCGGTATTTTCAACAACGCTCGATGGTTGGATGTCAAATAGCAAACTACCGACTTTCGAGGAAATACGATTAGTCCATAAAGGAAATTTATTACCAGATGTCTGGTCTAAATGAAATTCCATTCCACTTTGTACGGTAAATGCTCATGCAAACACAAACGAAACTTGGCGTCAAAAAAAATTGCTGAGGATCCTTTATTAATGTTATTGAAGGTATATCGAAATTCTTCGAGGTTATCTAACGTTAGATGAAACCAGTACAAGATGAATAAAACAACTTTTAAAGTTTTATTATTCTTTTTCTTATTAACCGATTACGCCAAATCCCTCATAAGGTAGGTCTCGCTACCATAAAGCATAGTTGGTGAAAGCACAGAATCATTTAATCCAATTGTAACCTTATTTCTTACACTTCTACTTATACGGAGAACTTGTACGTCTGACTCATGCAGATTTTATGTTTCAACTCGTATCTGCTCCGATTCAATATAACTTTTCCTTTGCCTCCATCCTTGAAAGAAGGTTCATTTTCGAAACTACAAGAATGTGATCCGTTTCAAATTTGAATCCACTTATAATTCGTGTACCTCATAATAGTCCTTTCAGTCTCTTATTTTCTATCAAAAAGTCAATATTACTGAAGAAAGGAAGAAAGGAAGGAAGAAAGGAAGGAAGAAAGAGAGAAGGGATGAAAGGATGAAAGGATAAAGGTAGGAAGAAAGAAAGGAGGGAAGAAAAGGGGGGAAGAAAAGAACGGAAGAAGAAAGAAAGGAAGGAGTGAAGAGGGGAAGAAGGGGAGGTAGGAAGGTAGAGAAAAGTGAGGAAGAAAGGAAGAAGAGAAGGAGGGGAGAGGGGGGGGGGAGAAAAAGAAAGAGGGGAGAAGAAAGGTAGAAAAAAGAAAGGAATGGAGGAGGAGAAAAAGGAAGGGTAGAAGTAAAGAAAAGGAGGAAGAAGTAAAGAAGGAAAGAACATAGAAAGGGAGAAAAATGGAAATGAAAGAAGGAAGGAAGAAAGGAAGAAATAAATGAAATAAGGAAAGGAGGTGGAAAGGAAAGGAAAACGGGGAAAAAAGAAAGAGGAAAAAATGAAGAAGGAAAAGAAGAAAGGAAGGAAGAAAGAGAGAAAATGGGATTGAAGAAAAGTAGAAAGAAAAGGAGAAAGGTAGGAAGAAATAAATTAAGGGAGGAAGGTGGAAATAGAGGGAAATAGTAGGAGAGAAAGAAAGAGAAGAAGAAAATGAAGAAGGGAAGGAAAAAAGGAAGAAAGAAAGTGAGACAGAAAAAGAGGAATAAAAAAAAAGAAAAGACGAAAGAGCGCTGGAAAGAGAGATAAAGAGCAAGAAAAAGAGAAAGTGAGAAAGGAAGAAATAATGGAAGAAAGATTGGAAGAAAGATAGAGAGAAGCGAAATGAGGAAGAAGGAAAGGAAAAAAGAATGTAGGAAGAAAAGGAGAAGAAAAGGAGGCAAGAGGATAGGAAAAAGTCAGAAGAAAGGATGAAAGAAAAAATTGAAGGAAGGGAGGAAAAGAAGGGAAAAGAGAGAGAAAGAGAGATATACAGGTAGAAAGAGAAAAAGAAAGAAAGGAAGGGTGAAAGTTATGAAAAGGAGGAAGAAATAGAAAAGGAAAGGGAGGAAAAAAAGAAAATAATGGAAATGGAGGAAGAAAAGAAATGAAGAAGAAAGGTGGAAAGAAAGGGAGGAAGGAATAGAAGAAGAAGGATGAGAGTAAGGAAGAAAGAATAGAAGAAAGATGGGAGGATAGAAAGAGAGAAGGGAAGAAAGGGAGAAAAGAAAGAAGAGGAGAGGAAAAGAGAAGAAAGAAAGGAAGAAGAGAAGAGGGAAAGAGGGGAATGCAGAAAGATAGTAAGAGTAAGAAAGAAAGCAAGAAAGAAAGAATGGAAGGAAGAAAAAGTAAAAAAGAGACAGAGAAAGGAAGAAAGATAGAAAGGTAGAAAGAGAGAAAGGGAGAAAGAAAGGATCGGAATCAAAATATTGTTAACTTGATTGAGAACACCAGTCTCCCAAAGTTGTTCTTTAAAATGGGAAAATACTACTCTTTCATGGGGTAAAATCCTCATCGACATGTCGAAGACACATTTGACAAAGCTACGTCCGTAGCTCATAACAAGGGTTATGAGGGGAGGAGTGGGGGACTATCTGCCCATAGTGACAGCATTTCTACTTGGGTATAGGTACTTGATGGAGTAAAAATCTAACCTTATATAATCTAATGAGGGAAGGGGGGGGGGGTAATGGGAGGAGTGAGGATTATCTGTCCATAGTGACAGCATTACTACTTGGATATGGTGAAGCAATACATTTAGGAACATGAATAGTTGATCAAATGATCAAATAATGATAACAATAATTCCGTAGGAGCAAAAAGTATCACAAAACTTGGACTATATATTTAAGTACGGATATGTAAATGAAAATGTTCCATTTCCGAACCCTTGATCTTGTCACGTGATCTGCGGAACTGGGGCTACTGCTTGTACGATGAAAATATCCTGACACGCTAGTTCGCACTTCGCACTTTAACGAGATCCCTTTTTTTAATGGTAAAAAAGTAAAAGAGTAGAATAAAATGTTTTTATTCTCACAATAAAATGAATACATGTGTAATGCATGAGTACGTTCCGTTCAAAATGCAGATTATACTTTTTATCAGTACACTAAACCTTTTATAATCGAAATCCATCAAATAATTTTTTGATTGAGAAGATTTTGATTCATTAGATTCACTACCCCGAAATGCTATTCTTTGAGCGCGGCATGACCGGCTATCATTTATATTTCAGTTGGAATAAAATTTTCCAAAATAACAACGAATACCTGTTCAAAAACCAAATATTAGATTAAGCGAAAGTTCTATTTGGCGCAGTCAGCACCATTTGTTCGATTTGGATGTTGTCCAAAGATCGCGAGTTATTCCCATCACGTTTCTAGGACTATCGGTTAGCGGTTCACCTAAACGTATACTTGAAACGTGCAGACGAGTTTACATAGTTTCCAAATGGCATGCACCAGTGATGAAAAAGTTAAGCGTTTACACGTGCTGTTTGAGAACACTTCATACTTCCGGTGTAACTCGAGAAGTTATGCATGTTTCGATATCAGGTCATGTCCTAGTTAAGCAAGTTTCTGAACTCAAACATTAAATTAACTCTTCGTTAGAACTCTGCCAGGACTTCGCAGATGATTAGTTCAATTATTGAATGGTGTTAAGTGAACACGATTCTCTCAAATCGATGAGAACAAACATCAAACAATCGGAATAGCAAACAAAATTAATTGAACCAGGAAGAATTGTTGATAATAATCTTGATGTATTCGCACCTTTACACTGTTAGGCATCGGTGCATTTTTTCCGACGTTCTGAAAACTTAACTCACAGGTGTCAAGTATCCTACACGGCACAGTGAAGGACGCAGGCCTCTTTGCTGAGCGAAGTGAGCCCCAACCACTATAGCCTTTCTAGCCAGGCTAAGGTTTCCGTAGCGAATGAGATATCGAGTTGAAATTTTGAGGGAAAACGAGGAAGATAATAAACTACGTTTAAACGATATTTGCCCTGAAATTTTCATACAACAATGTTGTTAAACAATTTTTTCGAAATTTTGAACCACCTGCTGTAAGCAATGTTTGACGCGTAAGGCAGCGCGCGTTTATTATTGCTAATTGAGGAGATAAAAAAGATTATCTTACAAAACTTATTGATGATAAATAAAGAAATGATGCTAGACACTTTTTCATGAAAAAAACTGTTTGTAAAGGTCTGGGAACGAGAGACAGTTTTGCTCAAAAAACATCGATACTTTCTTTTTCATTTCAAGATAACACTTTTTTGGCAATAATTGCACGGATAAACGTGGAACGGAACGATAAGCTACTTGAAAATGAAAACTTTCCTGTCGGGGGGAAAAACGTTGCAAATTGTCAACTTCATGTTTCATGGTCATTTTATGAATATGCAAGTATGAAAAGCTTAATTGCAATTTTTCGGAACAAAAAATTTTCTTGAAACAAATAATCAGTTTCAGATAAAATTTGTTTCAAGGATGTACAGAATTACCGGTAAAATTCCTGCTGTGTTTGCAATTTTTTGGAACACAAATTTGTTTCGCGAAGATCTTTTTGTTGTTTCAATTTTTTTCCAATTCGTTTGTTTTGATTGTTTATAAATGAGGAATTTGTGATTCTCACCCAATCTTGTTTTATGCTACGCCCGTGCAGCCCGTGGCTCATAACGAGAAATATGAGAGGAGGAGCGGAGACTGTCTGTCCATAGTGACAGCATTACTACTTCAAATATTTTTCTTTTGTTAAGTGATTGACGTATCAGATTAAAAACTGGAATAATTATAATCTTGCTTTTTCAATATATAATCGAAGAACAGTTCATTATTTTTAATGGATATTTGCAAGTATTTTGTTAAATCTGCTACGGTAGAATATCAAAATTCATTTTTGGTGCCAAATTTTTTGCAGAATCTGAACACAAGTTATCAGCATGTTGACTTAATCAAAATTTAATTAGATTGCAGTGAATCTGTGTGTCTCGTTTCACCGTCAGATGTCAGGTTCTGAACTAGGTTGGAACTCTGTTTTCCCAGGAGACAAAACTATATGAACAATACTAGCTCGAAACCGATATGTGCTCTCGAATTTCGATTCGACATATTTGTCAGACTGCTGGCTGATCGATAAGCACAATATTGCTTTTTTTATTCTACTCGAGCCTGCTGAGAAAAATTGCACATTGACAAGTTTATCCTGATCCGGAAGAGTGGAAAAGTCTTTGGACTGCAAAACTAATCATAAATTTAAATAGCACCATTTTCACTGCATCTTTCCTATCCCTTCTTATCATCATCTCCCATTCTATAATCCCTTATTGGATACCAAATCTTTCCCACTTTAGCTGTGTCTTACTTTCATTTTTTTAACTTTCTGAACTGGTTCTCCTATTTCTAAACCCAAGCAAGAATCTTTCGTGAATGTTTACCACTCTCTTTTGCTCCTTCCACCTCCCAAATCTTTACTCCATAGCACAAAACTCCCCTTACTAGCCCATCGAGCATCGAAATCCTCATTCTCTTACCGTCCTTGAACCTCCTCTTTCCTATTCCTCAAAGTAAGCAAATTATTCTAATCTTAGTTTCACTCACATTCACTGCCAGATCTTCCTCTCCTATGTAATCTTCAAACCCTCTAAAGAACAAATTTAACTCTCTTTCGTCCTCTGTCAATCACACACACACATAACATATGAAGACCTGGAATTCAAAACCGGCTAACCCTCATTTTTTTCGAAATGCGTTTTTTGCATTTTTCACAACACAAATTAAATGCCGATACAACACCGTTGAGAAAACTCCAATTTTTTATTTTGTTTCTTTTTAATTAATTATTGAAAATGCCCAAAAAGCTAATCCACAGGGTTACGGAATTCAAAACCGGCTATCCCCATACAGGCTCTTACGGAAAATCCGTGTTTTTTTCTCTTCGCG
>WSXT02031338.1:0-13715 GCA_011762715.2 Neuroterus valhalla | reverse complement strand
ACATGGTACTGAAAGGGAGGGGGGGGGGGGGATTTTTACAGTTATCCGAGGAAATAAAACTGATATAAGAGGTTATTAGGAGTATTAAAGATACGTAAAAGAAGGGGAGTGAACTTTGAAAAGCTGTCGGAATCAATACATTGCCGATACAATTTTGTCGTCGCTGGGGGGGGGGGGCTGTCCCCCACTCCTTTTTGATTTTCTTTGTGCAAGCGTATTCGGAGGGGCAGCCAATTGAAGATAGTCTTCTAAGTGCGATCGACGTCTTTTGTGTGTCTCGCGAATTCGGAGTTGTGTTTAACATTAAAAGTATGCAGATGATTCATCATAAAGGTGTGGTTTATTGATTTTTGGAGAACCCATCCGCGTCATCATATACCTGCTCGTAACCCAGGCAGCTTGTGAAAGCTCATGCAGGAACCTTTCATCCTGCAAAAACAGAAAGAGACGATTTGTCAATAGCAGGAATAGAGCAATTGTAACAGAGGTTAAAGAATGTAACAATGAGAGATTGAGATGTAAATGAGGAGATAATTAGGATGGAAGAGAAGATAGAAAGCATTTTAGAGGGGAAAAGCAAGGGAGAAGTTACTGTAGAAGGGGATGGAAATGGATAAGATGAGAAATTTTAAGAGAAAAAGAAGGGAGTGGGAGAGAAGCTAAGAAGATGGAGGAAAGAGAGAAGTAGTGGAGATGGATGGACAAGAATAAAGGAGGGATAAACTAACGTGTGTGATTTAATAAAATGAGAGGGAAACGGAAGGTTTGAAGAGAAGGTGCAGCAGGCAAGAACGGTATAAGAGATTTGGGAAGTAGTAAATGAAAAGAGAAGAGGAGGACAGAAAAGCGACGAGGAAGGGAGCATAAAAAGAGAAGAAATAATCAATGTGTAATGGGTAGTATCAGAGAGTTGAAAGAAAAAATTTGAGGAAAGAAAGATGGTGCCACCAAATCAGACGCAATTCAGAGAGGGAATCGAGGCTATCGACAACATATATGTTGCGTATTATCTAATAAATATGGGGATTGATTAGGAGAAAGGGGAAATGGTACCAGCTCAAGAAGGCGATAGGTCGTGGTTAGTAAGAGGAGTAAGACATGGTTGTCCTCTGAGCCCACTGAAATTAATATCTAAATCTCAGACTCGGAAGAAACAAAGGGCATGAAAGGATGCGTAGGTATTAAGATTAGAAGAGTAAAGATACATACACTGGCATACGCGGATGATATTAAAATGATGATAGAGGATATAAGGGGAATCGCAGATCGAATTAGAAGGTTGAGGAAATTTTTATATGAGAAGAAACTGAATGTAGAAAAGACAAAGATAATTGGGTTTGGATGAGGAGGAGGAAAAAAAAGGTATGGACTAGGAGATGGAAAGTAGCAAAGATAGAAGAAGTAAAAGAGTATTAATATTCAGGATAAACCTTGCGAGAAAATGGAGATCATACGCCACAAATATGAGAAAGAATAGAAAAACGCATCAGTAATGAAGCAGGCATGGAAAATTGGAAGATGCAGGTTCAATGGAGTTGAGAAGAGGGTAATGTGGCTCTCTAACACACTGATATGGCTGGTGTTAAGATATGAAGCAGAAATATGGGGATAAAAGGAAAAGGAAGAGATGGAATGTTTAGAAAACGATCTGTAAGAAGGAACGTAGCGAAGGAATGTCTGGAAGAAGTAGAAGAAAGAAAAATGCGAGCGATTGAGTTAACAGAATTGGAGAAGAGAGGAAGGATCAAGGAATCAAAACATGAAAAAATGTATAAGGTTTTAAAGAGAAAGGACTTCCAAAGTATTTAGAAAACAGGTGAGAAGAGAGAAGATGGACAAGAATAGCAAGATTCGATTTATAGTACGAGGACAGGGAAGCGATGTTTTTGGAAGAAAAGGAGAAAAGAAAGGGCAGAATATTTAAATAAGGAAGATGAACATGGAAAATTTTGAGAAAAAGATGTATAAGAAGAATGGAATATAAAGAAAGCTGGGAAGAGAACGTATTAAGGATTTTAGGGAAGGAATGAGAGGGTGAGGAGTGGAAGAGGGAATCGGAGGGAGCTAGAGGAGAGAATGAGAAACAATGACAGAGTGATTGTAAAAATGAAAAAGTTGGGGTAGAAGAGAAGTATAAGAAGAAGCAAAGGAAAGTCGTGTTGTGAGTTGTTGTTATATAACAGTGTTTCATCATAATATTATGTGAGAGGAATGTTAATCATACATGATTTTTTTTATTTTTGCAAACATTTCTGCCAAGGTAGAGAAACATTCCGCAAAGTTTCAAGCCTTTCCAAATATTTTTGGATATGAGACATTCTTTTACGAATCCAACAGAGAATTGACCGACCCATTTTAGATTGAACGAATATTTTTTTTACGGGTTCTTTATCGAAAAATTCAAGATACGTATTTGAGGATTTTTTTTTATTTTGCAATTTTATGAGAAATAGGGAGGGTTGAATAATTGAGAATTTTAGTGAAGACTATTTTTGAGAAATGCATAACTCCTGTTCTATTTGAGCTAGAGACATTTCTCTTTTTTCATTTGAAAGTTGAATGAACGGACTTTAATGGAAAAATCATCCTAAAAATATTTTTATCAAATTGGAAGTTTTATAAATAATTGATATTTCAAAATTGATTTTTCACTAGTTTGACCCCCATAAGTTAAGTTTTCAGTATTCTTATCGTATGAATAAATAAAGGTAAACATCATTATTGAGAATGAATATTACTTTATTAGGATAATTAAGATTATTATATACGTTTCTCAATCAAGAGGGACGAGTTCATTAGAATACAGTTGGGATATTAAACTGAAAGTCTACCAATGAAGGAGAATTTATGAAATAAAACATTTTTGGAAGAAAAGAGACGGATTTTCTAGAAGGTAGTTAAATTTTCAGCCTAGGAAGGTAAATCCTGAACAAAAAAAAAAGTTTAATGGTAAAAAATTTTTTTCAACAAAAAAATGATTTTCTAGAAGGTACTCAGAGCTTCTAGAGGGTTGTTGCATTTTCAACCTGCAAAATTGAGAGCTCAACAAAAAAGTTAATTTTTAACGTTAAAATATTAATTTTTCTATTAGAAAATAAAAATATTCCCAATCCAGAAGGACAAATTACATCCAAAAGGATCAAATATTAACAAAACAGTATTGAATTATTGACAAAAAAAGTTATAATAAAAAACTAATCCAATCTAAATGGACAAATCGTCTATCGAAGAAGAAGAATTTTCAAAATAATAAATTTTTTTCAACAAAAAAGACGGATTTTCTAGAAGGTGTTCAAAGCTTCTAGAGAGTGATCGCATTCTCAACCCGAAAAGTAAAACGCTCAACAAAAAAGTTAATTTTTAACGTTAAAATATGAATTTTTCTATCAGAAAATAAAAATATCTCAAATCCAGGAAGACAAATTACATCCAAAAGGATCAATTGTTAACAAAACGGCATTGAATTATCACCAAAAAAAGTTATAATAAAAAAACTAATCCAATCCAAATGG
Source organism: Neuroterus valhalla (assembly GCA_011762715.2). Lineage (NCBI taxonomy): Eukaryota > Metazoa > Arthropoda > Insecta > Hymenoptera > Cynipidae > Neuroterus > Neuroterus valhalla. The sequence continues at coordinate 10,203 of WSXT02031338.1, read as the reverse complement.
ACAAATCATCTATCCAAGAAGAAGATTTTTCAAAATAATAAATTTTTTTCAACAAAAAAGACGAATTTTCTAGAAGGTATTCAAAGCTTCTAGAGAGTGATTGCATTCTCAACCCGAAAAGTGAAACGCTCAACAAAAAAGTTAATTTTTAACGTTAAAATATAGATTTTGTACCAGAAAAGATGAATATTTCCCATTCAATCTTTCCTGGTGAAAATTAAGATTTAAACGTAAAAAAACAACTTTTTCGTTGAGGATTTAACTGTATTCTGTCTTCTGGTTTGGAAATCATTATCTCTTCAGGTAGAAAATTTAGAGCTCAAAATTAGAAATTAACTTTTTTGTTCAGGATTTACCTTTCTAGGTTGAGAACTCAACTACCTTCTAGAAAATTCATATCTTTTCAACCAAAAATGTATTATTTTATAAATTCGTCTTCATGGATAGACTTCCATTTTAATATACCATCGGTATTCTAACAACCTTGTCTCTCTTGATTGAGAAATCTATATAATAATCCTGATAATCCTAATAAAGTAATCTACATTTTCAATAATGATGTTTTTCTTTTCCTTCTTATCATTTATTCATTTCTTGAATTTTTAATAAAGTCATCTTGTCTAAGAAATAAGATCATTTAATAGAAAATATATACTAATCATTTAAACTTGAGAAAAACGATATCAAAGAAGAAAATCGTCCATGCAATGTGATACGCGCGCCTGTGTGAGGTACCGCGCTCAACACCACTAGATACATTATATTTTTTCCGATAGTAGTAATAGAATCGCCATTTTGAAAAAAATTGTTTTCGATCCAAAATAAGACGTGGAATACGATAAAAATACTAAGAACCTTGTTCAGGTGCGTCAAACTAGTTGAAAATCGATTTTAAAATTTAAATTGCTAATAACAATTTCAATCTCTTGAATTTATTTTTGGAATGATTTTTTTATTAAAGCTAGTTCTTTGAACTTTCAAATATAAAGGAGAAAATGTTTCTAGCTCAAATAGAACAGGAGTTATGCATTTTCAAAAATAGTTTTCACTCGAATTCTCAATGTTTCAACCCTTCCTATTTTTAAAAAAATTGCAAAATTAAAAAAATCCTCGAAATTATTTCTTCCCTTTTTCGATAGAGAACCCGTAAAAAAAGTATTAGCTCAATCAAAAATGGGTCGGTCAATTCTCCGTTCGATTTGTAAAAGAATGTCCCATACACAAAAATATTTGAAAAAGGCTTGAAACTTTGTGGAACGTTACTCTACGCTGGCAGAAATGTATGTAAAATTTGAAAATATCATGAATGATTATTATTCCTCTCACATAATGTTATGATGGAACACTGTTATATAACCACTACTTACAGCACGACTTCCGTTTGCTTCTTCTTATACTCCTCTTCTACCTCAACTTTTTCATTAACACAATCACTCTTTCATTGTTCCTCATTCTCTCCTCTAGCCCCCTCCAATTCACTCACCCACTTTTCACCCTCTCCTCCCTTTCCTATTATCCTTAATACGTTATTTCCCAAGCTTTCTTTATCTTCCATTCCTCTTATACATCTTTCCCATACATGCTTCCATATTTATCTTCCTTATTCAAATATTCTGCCCTTTCTTTCCTCCTTTTCTTCCAAAAACATTGCTTCCCTGTCCTCGTTTTATAATTCGAATCTTGCTATCCTTGTCCATCTTCTCTCTTGCCACCCCTTTTCTAAATACTTTGGAAGTCCTTCCTCTTTAAATATCTCACACATTTGATTATATTTTGATCCCCTAATCCTTCTCCATGTTTCTTGTAATTAACTTTCTTCATTTTACTCTTCTGATGCTTCAAAGTTTACTTCCATTCCGTCTCCTGTATCTCTATCTGTAAAGAACTTCCTTCTTTCATCTTCCCGTTTCGTGAACTCAATCGCCTGCATTCTTTTTTCTTTCACCTCTTTTACAAATTCCTTCGCTAAGTTATCCCGTTGTGCTTTCTCTCATACCATTTATCCAGTTGTCCTCCTTTACACTTCTAGAGTCCATCTAACATATCGTTCCCTGAATCTTTGATCTCTTCCCTTTCCTTCTGTTCCCATATTTCTGCTGTGTATCTTAAAATTAGCCATACTAGTGTGTCAAAGAACCACATTATCCCCTTCCTAACTTTATTGAAGTTTCATCTTCCTATTATCCATGCCTGCTTCATAACTCATGTGTTTTTTTATTGTTTCTCCTATTCGTGCCCTATAATCTTTATTTGCTTGCTATACTCTCTTACTGTTCCTCCCTTTATTCCTTTCCATCTACTAACCAGGGACTATCACCTACTTCATCTGTTAACATTCCCCCTCTCTTCTAATCAACCCCTAGATAAATTAGATAATTCGCAATCTAAACGTTGTCGATCGCCTCTATTCCTTTTCTGAACCGCGTCTGATTTGATGGCACTATCTTCTTTTCCTCAACTCCTTCCTTTGAACTCTCTGATACTACGCACTACCCATAACTTAAACGAGGTTGGAATAAGTGTCACTCCTCTATAATACTTTACCTCCTCTCCTTTGCCTTTTTCAATATCGGCAATACTACTCCTTCTTTTCATAGCTCTGGCCATCCCTGTCTTCTCTACATCTTATTGCACATTATCCATGCCCATCCCCTTAGTTTATTTCTCTTTTGTTTCTATTCTTCTTTTTAAATTCCATCCAAACCAAGAGCTATCCCCGCTTCCAGTATTCTAGAACATTGATTATTTTTTCTCTTTGTATGCTCTCTTCCTCGTCTTTTCCCTGTCCTCCTCTTCTCTCTTCATTTACTACTTCCCAAACCTCTTCTACCGTTCTTGCCTGCTGCACCTCCTCCTCAAACCTTTCGTTTCCTTCTCCTTTTTTTTAACAACACGTTTGAGTTTATCCCTCCTTTATTCTTGTACATTCATCTCCACTACTTCTCCCTTTCATCCATCTTCTTAGTTTCTTTCACACTTCCTTCTTTTTGTCTCACCATTTCTCATCCTATCCATTTCCATCCCCTTCTACAGTAACTTTTTTCTTGCTCATTTCCTCTTATATGCTTTTCATCTTCTCCATCATCGTAATAATCTCCTTTTTACATTTCCATCTCTCATTGTTAAATTCTTCAGCTTCTCTTTGAATCGCTCTATTCTTGCAGGGGTTATGAATTTTTTTTAAATAGACTTCACTCAAATTCTCAATTTTTCAACCCTTCCTATTCCTAGAAAAACTGCAAAATAAAAAAAATCCTTTATTTTCTGGAAGAAATCTTTTTTTATTGTAAATTCATTTTTCTGTGTTAAACCAATCTGCTTGTGGTGGAAAATGCATTTGAAGGCAAGAAAATTTGTCATTTTGTAAAAAATGCAATTCTTTGGTTGTAAATTAGATTTTTGGTTTGTAAACTGAAGTCTTTGATTTGAGATCAAGATAATTTTGATAATATTTTTATCTAATTTTGTCTGAAAATTTGACAAGATCACGAATCCATCTTCGTATTTTGGATATTCAACTTTTTTGTGATGGAAATCCTCTTTGTTTAGAAGTACGAATTTTTTGTTTAAAATTCGTGATTTTGGATTTGAAATTCATCTTGCATGATACAAAATAAATCTTTTCTAGTTGTTAATTCATCCTCCGGGGTTATATATCGATCGATATTTGTCATTTCGAAATCGAACTGTTTCGAAAAAGTCTTCTTGGATTGAAAATTCAATCATTTTTTTGAATATTCATCTTTGTTAGTTGGAAGTTTACCTATTTTTTGAGAGTCTTCTTTTTAGGTCAAACAAACAACTGATCCCTTGCATAATCGTCTCTCATTGTCAGAAATTTTTATTCAATATTACAGAAGTCATTTTTTTATTGAAAATTGACGCTTTTGTTAGAGGTTCGACGTAATTCAACAAAAATCCATTTTCGACTTCAAAATTGAACTAATCTATTCTTAACACAACTGCGTGGATGGAAATTATTATTCTTCTTATTTCCCCTCCTTCAGTTAATTATTATTCAACATCTACTTCTCTTATGTTTTTAGGGAATAATAAATTTTTGTAACCTGATTCTATTATGTCGAAAGAGCGTTAGATATGTTTTTCGATCCCTGATAGCAAACAAAAATTTGTGCGTCATGTTTCTTCAAGGTTTTACACGCCATCTCTGCAGAAAAGGAGAGTAAGATAACAAATCATATAACCTTATAAACCGTTAGAATATTCAGTAGCTTACAGAATTTTCAAGTGAGTAGTTTTCTCTGAATTTGGAGAAAATGAAGTTCGCCATTTCCCTGTTTTTATCCTTGGCTGTGTTCTTTACCTTTTTTGGTAAGTAAAACTTCACAATATCTTGTGATATCATGTTCATTATGATATACATTGAAATTTTGAGAGAGAGAGAGGGGGGGGGGGTACCCTTGTTTATTTTTACAAAGTACTTTTGAGTGAAATGTTCTTGGGTCTTTCTGAAATAATTTACATACGACCCCCCAGAATCTTAAAATTTTCCAGACATCTTCCGAATCTTGAATGCTTCGGAAATTTTTCTATTTTCTGAAAATTTTCCTATTATCTCGAAATTTACCGAACTTCTGTGAATCACCTGAAGATCGATTCATTTCAAGTCTGTGAAATGATTTGGATAAGATCTTCTAAATCTTTCTAAACTTCGGAAATCCTTTGTAATCTTTGTAATCTCACATATTTCGAAATCTCTGCAATTTGTTAAAATCTTGGATTCATTGGAATATTTATAATCACTCAAAATTTCAGCGTCCTCTTGAAAATATTCTGCAATCTGGAATCTTTGAAAATCTCAGCAAGTTCATTGCGACTTTCATATATCTTCTTGAAACCTTTGAGGTCTCCAGAAAATTTCTTGAATGTTTGAAAATTTTTGTAAAAACTACAAAACTTTTTTGAAACTCTGGTAAGTATTTTGAGATCTAAACGTTCCATGACTTTCTCAAAATATTTAAGTACAATCTTCTTTATTTTTAGAAATCTTCAGATATTTTTTTGAACTAACTAAATATTATAAATCTAAAAAATTTCCGAAATCTCCCTATAATCTTCGACAAATTTTCAAATCTCTGCCTCATCTTGAAAATCCTTGAAATTCAATTGTTTTGAAATACTTTGGTAGAAAGAATACACTTTTTATCTTTCTCCTCTAGTTACAATTGGCACAGGCATATCAAGTCTCTCATTTTCCTGCTTTTATAACTTTTTTAATTTTTAAAAATCTATTGCAATCTTACAATCAATACATATTTTTTATTTTTGGAAGCTTCACCCCTTTTCTATCATTTTATTTCTTCTTTATTCATAATGTGTCCCCTAAGGGTTTACATAAGTTCCGTTCCTTCACATACAAAAATTCGCAATTATTTTCAACAACTTTTTTCCTTCTCTTAGCCTATCCCACTTCCTAATATATACAAATATGCATATAAAATTCTTATCCTAACGCAACACAACATGAAGAGGCGGGTCGACTTCAAGACTACGAGCGAGCAATCGAGTGAACAACGAATGAGCGAGCGAGTGAGTGTTTGGGCGTTCTTAGCGCTTTTAGTGTACAAGCGAGAGAGAAAGAGAGCAGCTTAATTTATTCTTATTAATTCTACTTAGTCATTTTGAACAATTTTAGCTAACTTATTTTTCTGTGTGACTTCCGTTTCCTTTTTCTTTCACTTCTCTTCCCCTCAACCTTTTCCTTCGAACAATCAATCTTTCACTGTATCTCATTCGCTCCTATAGCTTCCTGCAATTCCCTCATCCACCCCTCTCTCTCTGCCCTTCCTCCCCCAGAATCCTTACCACGTTCTCTTGCCAACTTCCTCTATCTTCCATTCCTCTCATACATCCTTTCCACACATGTTCCCATGTTTTATCTTCCCATTTATATATTCTGCACTCTCTTTTTCTATTTTCTCCTAATTTAGTATCTTATACCATTTATTGTATTTTGATTCCATCATCCTTCCCCATCTTTCTATTAATTGCTTCCCTTATCTTTTTCTTCTGATTCTTCCGATTTTATTTCTAATCCTTCTCCTACATGCCTATCTGTAAGTGACTCTCTTCTTTCCTCTTCTCATTCCGTTAACTCAATCGCCCTCTCTCTTCTTTCTTCTACCTCTCTCAGACATTCTTTCACCAACTCCCTTCCCTTCCCTCCTCAGCTTTTCTTTAAATTTCCATGCCCTCCTCCCTGCTCTGATACCTAATTTATCCCTTTATGTTTCCTCTCTCACCATATATCCAGGTTCCATCCAATCCACTCCTGGAGTCCATCTCACATATCATTCCTGTAACCTCCCCATCTCTTCTCTTTCCTTCCATCACCATATATCTGCTCCATATCCTTGAACTGGCCATACCAGGGTATCACACAACCACATTCTTTTTTCCAATCTTCCTTGAATCTTCTTTTTCCTATTCCCCATATCTGCTTCATTACCCCTGCCGCTCTTTTTTATTCTTTCTTTGATATGTGCCTCATGACCTACATTTGCTTTCAAGGTGTATCCTAAATATTTGAACTCTTTTACTTCTTCTTCCTTCACTCCCTTTATCTTCCGGTCCGTACTCTTTTTCTTCTCCCTCCTTTTCTGAACCTCATTATCTTCGTCTTTTCTACATTAAATGTGAATTTCTTCTCCTCTAAGTTCTCTCTAACCCTGTAATAAGCCCCTCCATTCCCTCTTCATCCTCCGCTATTCTCACTATATCATCTGCGTATGCGGGTGTATATATCTTTACTTTCCTCACCTTGACTCTCCCCATACTTTTCTCCTCATTGCTTCTTCCAAGTCCGAGATCAAGATTTTAAATGATAGTGGACTCAGAGGACACCCTTGCCTTACTCCTCTCATCGACAAGAAGCTATCGCCTACTTGATCGACTACTTGTACCCTGCTTTTTGTCTCACGGAATATTTCTAGAACTCTCTTTATTAGACCTTCCCTTATACCATTTTTTACCATAACATTTTCTATATCTTCCTTGTCCAAAGAATCGAACGCCGCTTTTAGGTCTACGAACATAGCTACCATTCCTTCCTTTCTTTTCTAAACCCCGTCTGATTTGGTAGCAGTATCTCTTTTTCTTCAACTTCTCTCTTCAATCTTTCCGATAATACCGTTACATACACCTTGTATAAGGTTGACATAAGCGTTACTCTACTAGATAATCCTTGACCTCTCCTCCTTCGCCTTTTTTAATCTTGGTACCACTACCCCTTCTTTCCATATCTCTGGCCAAAAGTCTCCTATCCATACTCTATTGCACATCATCTCCGCCCATGCCTTCAGTTCCTTTCCCCCATATTTCCATACTTCATTCGGAATTTCATCCAGACCTGGAGCTTTTCCCTCTTCCATTATTCCTAAAACATTAATAATTATTTCTTCTCTTGTTATGTCCTCTTCCTCATCTCTTTCTCTCCCCTCTCTTCCACCCTTTATCACTTTATGTTCTCCCCCTCTTAGCAGATCCATGAAGTCCTTTTTCATTCTAACATCTCTATATCCTGGTTTACCCTCTTCCTCCTTTTTCTTTCTTTATTTACTACTCTTCATACCTTTTCTTCTGTTTTAGCCTTCTTCGCATCCTGTTTGAACCTCCTATTTTCTTCTTCTTGTTTTTATCACACATCTCCGTATATTTCTTCTTTTTCCTTCTATATTCCTCTCCACTACTTTTTCCTTTCCTCCATCTCCTCACTCACTTCCTCCATTTTCTCTTTACATTCCTTATCCCATCCATTACCTTTACTTCCTTCACTTCCTTTTTGCCCGTGTCTTTGATACTTTTATCACCCTCTAACGTCAGTATTAGAGTAAAGTGATTAGAATCTATAAAGTCGACTTCCTCTAGCTTCTTAACCTTTTCTGGTACCTCGTTGTCTACTATCACATAGTCAACGACCGTTCCCTTTTCACCTCCCAAACGTGTATACTCACCTTCCTCATCTCCCTCTCTATTCCCATTTATAATTAACCATCCCATTTCCTCTAAGCATTTTAACGATTTCTTCTCTTCCCTATTCTGTACCTTGTCTTTGGAATTTCTTCTTCGCTCTCCTCCCCATTCCCTTCCTCCTTTATCTCCTGTTCTTGCAATAAAATCTCCTCCCATCACAAGCCGAACCCCCTCTCCGTTCTCTCCCATCAGCTCTTCCATCTCCATGTATTTTTCCTGCATATCTCCGTTCACACACACTCCCACTATCTTCCATCTCTCTCCTCCCATTTTTATCCCTTCTACTGATAATCCTTCAATTTCCTCTCCCATTACCCTCCTATCCTTCTCTGCTAGATATTCCTTCTTTATTCCCATCGATATTTCTCCCATTGCTCTGCCCTTCCTATTTTTCCTTCTTGCATTTTGAATCTGCCAACTATAACCTCTTGGTAACCTTCCCCTTACTCTTTCCCATCCTTTTTCATCTAGCCACGTTTCTATCATCACTACCACCTGCCACTGTTCTAAAATGCTCATATATTCTCTGTCTTTTTTCTCCAATCCAGGTACATTTCAGTAACATATCTTCCATTCATCCCTTCCTTCCTCCTCTTTTTCTTTTTGCTTCCCACTATTTCTTATTTCCCTCCTTTCTATTCGTTTCTCTTCCAGTGCTCTGACACCGCTCTTTTTATCAACTTTTCTGACTCCTCATCCCAATATCACCATATGTTTTGTATTTTTATTTTCGCATACTTGACCCGCGTTTCCTTTTAATCCCTCTTCTCCTCTTTCGCTCTTTCCCTTAACTTATACTGCATGCTCCTTCGTTCCCGGGTCAAATCATCTTCTATTTTGTGCCACTCTTTTCTTCGGCTCCTCCTGCTGCTCGAGTTTTTGCTCTAGGCTCTGCATCCTTTTCTCTAAGTTTTCCCTCATTTCTCCAATTTTTCCATTTCTTTCCTGAATTCCGCCATTTCCCTTATTATCTCCCGTTTTATTCCCCACCCCTCCCCCTCCATCCTCTCTCTTTTCCTGCTATTCCCTCCCCTCCCCCATCATTTTTCTAATTTTTTTCAAACTAACCCCTTTCATCCGTCCTTTATCCTCGTCTCCGTCTTTGGCTTTTTCCGGCAGTGACCTAAGCATTTCTGGAGTTTTTACCGCAGCCCCCAATTTTTCTGTATCCTCACTACTTCCCCTTTCCCGGCTTTTCCTTTTCACAGAATTTTCCAACGATCCCGAGCTCTTCGCTCTTACGTTCTCCTTCTCTATTGGTTTTTCTACTTTTCCCTTGCCTTTCTCTCGTTCTTCTCACCTTTCGATGTTCAAAAGACTTCTTGTTCATAATCTCTTTCTTCCTTGTCTTCACTTCTCCAGTCACCCATTGATCACATTCAAATGTTCACGATTTCTCGCCTTCGACCGCATCGTCTCTGGCGCCGAAACTCCGTACCTGCGCTCCGAACTGTGACGTCACTCTAAACGAACTTCAGTTTCCCATTCACACAAATCAGCCTCAATCATAAAAATATCCACACCCTACCTCCCCACTTTTTCACACTGTTTACCCTCTCACTTGCAAACCTCCGACCACATTTTTACATAATTTTTTGTTTTTATAAATGATTTATCTTCAAATATGTAAGTTTTATGAAAGCCGGACAGATGAGAGACTTGATATGCCTGTGTCGATTGTAATAAGAGAAGCAGGATAAGAGTTGTATTCTTTCTAACAAAGTATGCGAATAAGTCTCAGCGTCAAAGATCAAAGGCATTATATTTAATCCAGTTCATGAGGAAAAATAGTTCAAATATAATTTATTTAATTTTTTTGTTTTTTATGATGAATGACAATATATTGGAAATTTTTTTTGGGAGATCTGAATATTTCTTGGAATTTTTAACAAAATATCATGTCTGCGTGATGAATATATGCCCCCCCCCCCCCATGCCCTTTTTATCATATGTCTACGTATTGAGACCCCCTGAATCCGAAGAACAGATTTTTACGAGTGTGTTCGTCGATATGCATGTACATACTTTTAGTGTCGGAATCTGAAGGTCAAGTTCGTAAGCCAGCTGTTTCAAAATAAAAAATCTGCCCGCTTCGCGGGTACATTCTCATCGCGCGCTTCGCGCGCAGCTCGGCTCGCTCGCAAGTATCAGCGCGCCTAGGGCGCGCGTCCGTAGGATCTCGCGCTTCGCGCTCGATAATATATTTGACTC
>WSXT02031327.1:0-13715 GCA_011762715.2 Neuroterus valhalla | reverse complement strand
CACACACACACACACACACACACACACACACACACACACACACACACACACACACACACACACACACACACACATACCTAATGTGCAATGGGCGGTCACGACGCGAAAAATTGCTGCAGGCGTTGCACTGTCCTTCGATCCAGTGTGCACAGGTCGAAATCAAAAGTTTTCTTTGTGATTTCGTACTGACCGGTTTCCGCGATCACCTGGACGACTCTCTGCAACTCCTGGTTGTCCTGTAACGTCATGATCTTGTGCTGTAGATCTTTCAACTGAGAAACATATTCCTCTGAAAATGAGGGAGCATCTCCAACTTCGGGTTCTGCTAAAGTACTATTCGTCGAATCAGGAGCGACTTGTTCTGCTTCACCCTCGCTTCCTTTTCCGGTCGACTGTTTGTTTGAGGCTCCTTCATCCTTCACTTTTGGATGATGTACCGATTCCATATCGACAGCAATGGGCGATTGGCTGGACGAAACTGGCTCAACAAGTGGAGAAGAAGATCGATCTCTATCCTTCTTGATAGCTCTTTCCTCATCTCCTTTGCTGTCGCTCCTCCTTTTCCTCTTTTTTGCTTCCTTATCCTCTCGGTTTCCTTTGGATTTTTCTCGTTTGCCTCGATCACTCCTGCTTTTTTTATCACTGGGTGGAGGAGGTGACATGTTTGGTTTCGATTCATTAGAAACGGTTGGTGCTAATACTGGTGGAGGCTCTTTTTTGACGACTGGGATGGGCTTTGGCTCCACGAAAGGCTCCTCGTCCAACGAAGGGGCAGAATCACTGCTATCCCGGTCAGGCATTTCTGCCAAAAGAGTAGAAAGAGGAGTTGTAGTCACTGGAGGAGGAACAATTACATTCTGCTTGTCACTGGAACTTTTATTCTTCTCGCGTTTCTCCTTTTTCTCTCTCTCCTTGCTCCCGTCTCTTTTATCCTTTTTGTCCCTTTTTTTGTGTTTGTGCTTTTGCTTATCCTTATCCTTTGAGTCTTTATTTTTCTCTACTTTCTCATTTTTCTCGACTTTTTCTGGCTTCGCTGGTTTATCCTCTTTTACTTTTTCGGGTTCTTTCAGAGGCTTCGGAGACTTTCGTCCTTCCTTCGGTGGTTTGAACTCAGGAGGTTTTTCCTTCTCCTTCTCTGGCTTCTCAACCTTTTCTACTTTCTTTTCCACACTTTTGGATTCTTTAGATTCTTTGCTCTTGTCACGCTCCTTGTGCTTGTCCTTCTTTTCTTTTTCTTTATCCTCTTTATGCTTTTTCTTGTCCTTCTTTTTCTCGCTTCTAGATTCCTCGGAAGTACTTTTTGAGCTTTCCTTCGGCTTCTCCTTCTCCTTCTCTTTGTCCTGGGGTAACTTCTTGGACTCTTTCTCTTTTGATTTCGGGGAAGGTGCCCGTTTTAGGGCCGGAGGTGGAGGAGTAGGTGGTCTTTTTATTGGAGGAGGTGAGGAAGGTCTCTTAGTTCCCGGGCTTGTGTGACTACTTTTGTTCGCTGGGCTCTGAGATCTTTTCGACTTATCTTTACTTTTGTCCTTCTCCTTGGACGAATCTCTGTCTTTCTTCTCCTTTCTCTCTTCAGAATTCTTTTCCTTCTTCCCATCTTTGTGAGGACTGTGCTTTGCTTTAGAACTCTTATCTGGTTTTTCTACTTTTTCCGAGGAAGAGAGCTTCACATTACTTGTTTTGTCAGACAAAGAAGAAGACGATGGCTTCTTGGTGTCCGGAGAAACTTTCGTCCCTGCAGTTTTTATGGGAGGTCCAAATAAATCGGCGAAAGCATTTGATGCTTTCGGCTCTGTCATCCTGTGCTTCTTCCCCTCCGTCCCACTCAGCTTAGGTTTACCTACCATTGGTGGGGCTGCTTTACTCTTTTCTGGTGTACCCTCTGTATTTGATACTATCATCTGAAACAATTATATCATCTGAAAAATATTGTCCAATTTTCATAAGAATACACTGCGAAAATTATGAGCAAGCTGCTGTCCCGCATGATACAGTTTTAACACCAAATACATGGAGCGCTGCTCCATGTTAGGCAAACTACTTTACCACACGAGCATGCTCTACTCTCTCTTTGTGGGAAGGCTGCTCTCCCACGTGAGATCGCTGTGCGCCCAACAGCGAGGAGCAGCTGTATCAAAAGTTCAGTAGCGCTGTTTTACCAACGCTAGTGCGGCAGCTAACCCAACAATTTTTCAGTGTAGTTGTATAACACCCAAAAGATTGTGATGAATTTCAAGAAACTTACAGCTCCACCTTTGAGAAGTCTTTTTCTAAAATCTTCATTGGGGCTGGGGAATGTTTCGCTATGCGTCGCGACTTTATTTATCGCTGGGCCACTAGGCTGCAGTTGCAGATCGTACGAAAAGTGGAACCTTTTCGGTTCATCTTTGTTCTTTAGGTAAACGTAGATCGGAATTTCGAATCCGGCATACCCGGATTCCTTAACCACGTACGGCGGCTCCTTCAAGACCCTTTTCGGTTTAGGGAATGTCTCGTGGAGATGAAAGACAACTGGAAACATAGAAAGAGAATCAATAAAAGTTTAACTGAAGCATTGCGTCGTTCATAAAACAAGTCATCAAGTGTTTTTTCACTTTTATTTGAAAAAATATTTCAATAGGAACTGGATCCTGCAATGGCAGTTTCAAATGAGAGAAATTATATCATGAATTTGAAGTATTTGATTGAAATTTAATTGATTTATATAGACGATAGTTCTTTCTGACAGCTGCTGTTACAATGGGCTGTCATTGATATTTTCCCTCGATTTTTCTCATTCGCGGTGACGTCAAACTATACTGCCGTTCAAAATTCAATGTGTGCTCAACTGTACACACGACATTGAACCGAATGGCAAACAGCAGATAGCGTGATTGAATTTTATACGGAAGGATGGTTAACACATATCCTTTGGGAAAAACTTTCATCCTTCGTACTGATGACATATTTTATCGAGGAGGAAGTCAAAGAACTGTCGATATTCTTTGAAAGATATTGAAAATCGTAACACCATAACAATTGCTTAATGCTGTAAAAATTCTAATCTAATGTCTAGGTGAATTAGAGATCACAGCGTTTCAGTAGTATATTTATAGGGAAAATAGAGAAACCTTTTTCCTTTTTGAAACTACATACCTGCAGAATTGAGCAAGTCGACAAATGCAACACATTTATAAATATAAAAAAAACAATCACAAAATCGGGAAGAACTGCAACGATTCAAACTTTTTATTTATATGGTTTTGAAACGGGCTGTGATCCCTGGAAGATAAATCACATAAGTTTGTGAAGTGTTTAATTTGAAATGAGATTTCAGATAATCACTTTGATAAGAAAAATAACATAAGAAAAAAAATTATAGTTTTCTTATGCATAGTTCAACTGAAATCTTAGTAACAAAATAAATAATAATTACACTATATTTGGTGAGGAAGAACTGACAACAGAAATTGTGCAAATAAAATTCTTTTGAGCTGCATGTTTCCTTTTACAATACACTAAAAATGAAAGCAACACAGCAATCAGTGATTTGCACTCTTATTGCAAAATTAAATACAGATTATAATGTAATGCGTGAAATGTAAAAGTGATAAACATTCGATTTAAATCTGATTGTGGTACACTTTCCGGCCAGTATAAGTTTAAAATTAACTATTTTTATCATAAAAAATAACTATGTGAATAATATTTTTATGATGCGATATAAACATACTCAAGTCCAGAAAAGTGGTTCATTCTTATTATTTGGATGGCTAAAGAAAGCAATTATTCTTTCTTCGCCCGCCAACTAATTTTCTTTTATTTGGTGACGGAATAATTGGGTGACTTTGTAAAATTAAAAAAAAATACATATTTTTTAAATTGTGATCCGATTTAGATGTTTATTTCACGTTCATTTCCATAGGAATAGTAACTGTCCGACAGAAATCCTTAAACTTGATACCAGAGATTTATGACAACAAAATTAATCTTAATTAAACGAAAAATTCTATTTTTAAAAACGTGAAAACTACTCTCAATCCAATTGTCTTCTTATTTCTACAACTTCACAGATCTTTATTACTCACAGATCACAAGAATTACGTAAAAAATGTTTAAAATACCCAATATGATACTTCAAACACAGTTATTCACGTTCAAGAGACGTATTTTCAGTCTAACTGAAGGAATTTTTTTGCCATCGATATCTTTTATCATATTTTTTATTTCCTGTCAAATACCTATAATAACGGACATAAGCGGCTATTAAAGTAGTCTGAATCGTTTTGCGACTAGAGAAGGCACAGGGATTACGTTTTAGGCAATTAAAATAGATCAAACAAAATTACGAGATTTTTTTAACAAAAAATTGAACAAGATTATTATAAAAAGGTTCTACAATTAATAATGTTTTTGAAGTAAATATTATATGAACTGTGACATGAAAAATGAAGAAAGCATTCAGAGCTATTTTTTAAAAAGCGAATGTTCCTTCTTTCTATGGCTGAAAATAAAATTCTGTTTTTTATAGACTCTGGAGCCATAGATAACTGAAAATACTGGGAAGAGGGAAAGCAGAGACACTATATTTATCTCGCAATCTAGGGGATGGAAATTATTTACATTTTGACCCACATTTAGAACACTTTTGCCTTTTGCGTCCAAAAAGATGTATTTTTAAAAAATTCACTCAAATCATTTGAAACTCAAAACATCACACTTCTTACCAAATAGCGGAAAATTTAATATAGCTTTCTATTGAATACTACTTACTTTCGAACACAAAATTATTGGGGGAGAGTCGGACAGTACCGGACACTCAAGCTTTCTTGCCAATAAGTTGTTTGAAAGTAATAAAAATATGGATATATAAGTTAAGGTATAATGTCAATGCTTCTAACAACCTACGCGGATGAAAAGTCTGGTCGCCGTGGCTGGAAAGTCCTGCCATTATAGCATGATTCGTCCAGTCAGCAGATTACCGCGACTACAGTATACAAGAACACAACAAAAACCAGTCTAACAATCAACGTACGTGAAACAAAAACATTATAATCTAAACATCACAGAAGAAAAAAACATTATTTCAAACCATATGCGGCATTGGCTGCACGATTTCCCCCCGAATCAGATTTAAATCAACAGTTTGTATCTACGCAACTTTTGACAACAGAAATCTAAATCTGCAATTTCCAAACATAAATACCTTTTATTTACTGTCTTTGAAGCGGAGAACGCAGTAATGCGTCGTGTTTCAATGTTACTTTTAGTGTTGGTTCAACTACTGGAAATGAGTTGTACTTAGGAGTTATTAAAAATTATTATATATTTTTCAGACTCACACAAAAGCTAAAAAGAATTTTCATTTTTTCTGTGTATGAATTTGTAAATTATAAGGTGAGCACTAAAACTTTAGGAAGAATTCTGGCCGTTTCAATATTCAAATTCAAGACCTTCAATAGTTGAAAATATAAAAATAGAAAGTCAAGTGGAATAGTTTTGAATTTAAATGTTTGGTATTTTAAAATTGGAATGCGTCGGAAGTCGAATGAATTCAATTTTGAGGCCTTCAAAATTGGACGGAAGCTTCGACGAAAGCCTTCAAACTTGAACGTGCTTTTGAAATTCAACAGTGATTTTTTAGACTATCGAATAAGAATCTTCTGGTAATGTCCTCATCCAACTTTGCAAACTGTTATGTGATACTTGAAGTAATTAGATAAGTTCCTCTACAAATAATAAAAAATATTTTCATAAATTCATAAAAAAACTTCCGAAGTCCGTGAAAATCAGTCGTATCACTTCGGTTTCAAAATTGTAATTTTGTTATGATTTTCAATGTTCTCGAAAGGAACAAACAAATCTTTCACATCCGTGTAAACCATGAAAACATCGAAACAAAATTTCAAATACAGTGCATCCAAATTTTCAGGACGAATAGCGAGAACTTAAACGAGGTTTATTCGTACCATACTTTCTGTATGAACAGCCGCTTTTCTGTACGAGCAGATGCTGCTAGGAATCTTGATGATCAAGCAATAATAAATTTGTTGTTAAAGGTACTTCAAAACAAAGAAATTTTCCAAACTTTTTGAATTAGAAAATTTTAATTGTGTAAGGGGATGTTCGTGGAACAATTCAATTTGCTTGGTCAGCAATTTATCTATCTCTAGCCCAAAAGATAAAGATGATGGGTACAAAATTTGCTAGGCCAGAATTTACTGAATGACTAGATAGATAGATAAACGTTTCCCCTTAACGTAGAGAGTCAAGGTTACGAATGAATCTTGTTCTAAATTGACAAATTTTTATGGACGAATAACCTGTTTATTTCAAGGAGACTTTGAGAGAATAAAATTTTTAAATCAATATAAAAGGCCATTGAGCCAGAAAACTTAAACTTTTTGTTGATGGAACGTCACCATTGGTTATTTTTTTTTCATTTACACGTAAGATGTATGCAAGCAATATTATAATCTTTTCAAAAAATATTATTCAAATTACATATTGCTGAAATACATTAAATGACTTCCAATTCTTGGACGTACGTCTTAAGAGTAATTGCATAATGTAGTTCTTTTACAGACATGAGTTGAAGAACTGTGAATTAGGCGAAATTTAGTGCAAAATTTCTTTCGGTTGTTTACACGTTGCTTTAATGTTACATTTTTAACCCAAATTAAATCAATTCGCAACGTTTACCCAACATAATGGAATATAATGCTCTGAAATCTTAATATATTTTTATTCAAAGCTCTGTATTGTTTATAATTTTTTGAAGAAAAAAACGCAAACTTGACGTCCTCACTGAATATTTACTTAATCAATAATCTTAAATTTCGAAAAAGACTGACCCCGATTACGTTTGAAATTTTTTTTTCGTTGATTTATTGAAGATAAATTATTGAAGGTAATCATAGGAAGAAAATAGGTATGAATATTAATCTATTTAAAAAGTAATGCACAAAAAGGTACCTTTTTCAATATATTGATGTATTTCAGCATTGTCAACCCCTCTAACAAAAACCTGCCAATCGTGTGTATAACCTTCGGGAGTCCTTTGGGCACGTAATTCAGATGTATGGCCACACTCGAGGGTTACACGAATTGCCATTCTCCCTCAAAATGATGAATTATAACTTTTCAAAATAAAATCAGCGCCCGTGAACTCTTCTTCGGGAAGTGAGTTCCCATCACACAAACGCACGAATTCGCTTGACGACCAGTGACTGTCACGTCCTTTAGAAAACAGAATCCTTGGTCAAAAAAATCTTAACTACTGACTAATAAGAAAAGAATAACAATGCCGCACCTCATTTAAAGTACACGAGCTGACATAATTGGCTCTTATAATTTTAGGTGTCGAGTCGCAAGCACAACATTTTCTTTCTCACACGAATCCTGTATGAAAATTGTGTTTAGGAAACTTGGGGACGATGTGATTTCCCGAAATGCGTTCATTAGAATCGTTCATAGAACCGAGACTAGTACGGGTTGCGTAATATTTTGTTTGAAAACGGTCAAGAGTGTCAACAAGTAAACTTTTTCAGCAAGAATCGGCCGCCATCACTGCTTCTTACATTTTCTTGTAAATTATTACTGATTGATATAAAATCGGAGAACATGCGACACTAGCGCCAAATGTTTTTCCCGTTCTTGCTTCCGCGTGCGCAACAAAAGCATGTCACGTGACAATAGTGGGCCAATCAACCTGTCCCGCGCTTTTTTGATTGTGGTTGATGAACCAATCAATAGACGATTCTATGAACGAAAAAAACGAGAAGTTTCACAATAAACTCCAAAATTTTGATGGATCATTGCCTTGCATCTTGATTTCGTAATCATTTTGTAGATTTCCTGTTTTAGGAGTATTTCTGAAAAACATCTTCTTGTGAAATCTTAAATTTTTAATGATATCGATTAGAGGATTCCAATTTCCGTTAGAATATTAACTCTCAAATTTCCAATCAACAGTGAAATTTTGGGGAATCAAAAAAAAATTTCGACAAAACTGTCACAATCACTTTTAAAATAAATAAAACCATAATTTTTGTTTATTGAGTCAAAAGAGAAACAAAAAATTTACCAATGTTTCAATGTTCATTAAACACCTTCTATAGGCAATAAAATATAATAAATAAATAATAGTTTGAACAAGCCAAAACGCATGTAATAAATGGTCACTGCAAATACGAAACACAAATATAATAATTGTGTCCTCTTGAAAAATATAAAATAATATTTAAAAACTGGTGAAAATTAGTAACGTAAAAAAATTAATACGTATAAAATTACACAATGTCTGTTAATTTGAATATTTTCAAAAATCAAATTTTGAACGATATAACAAAATTAAACCCGAGCTATACGCAATGAAAGTAGTTTGAAATTGAATTATTCCAATGTGGAGCTGAGAAGCTGGTGAGAAAAAAAAAATGTTTCGTATTGAAAAAGAAAAAAACACTATATGATGCAAATAAAGATATTATCAAAAGAATAAGGTTGTGTTACAAGTTTTATTGTACAAAAACGGCAATTTTGTCCTTTATTCAACTATTTTGGACTTTCGTCTCGAATTTCCAATATCTTGACATGTTTCGAAAACATAATTTCTCAGTGGCAATTATTGCAGGACAAAATTGATTTAAACTTACATAAAATAAAAATTGGGAAGAAAATTAGTCAGAAAACGACGTGGATACAAAAAGGAATCATTTATACAATCATTTCGAGTTCTCTGGCATAGTCGATTGCGAGAGTAGCTAAATCTGCACTAGGTATCGGATCCTCGGATTTCTTTTCGCTAGGTGTACTGAAATTAAAGTATCCATCTTTCGACAACTTCCAGTTCTTCTTATTCGCAAAAGCCATAGTGTCTTTCTCCGTATTCAAATTCAGCATGGTCGCAGAATTTTTCACGGAAATTTTGTCATATGCACTCTCCATGCAGGCACCAATTTCGTCACGGACGGTGTTTAGAAGAATGTCGATGAAGAAGTTGTATGAAGGTGCTGGCACGTTTCCCTTGGCAAGGAAGATTTTGTTGTAAGAACCTTCCATTAAATACTGTTCTAAACTTAATGGATGCCTTATGTAGGCATTTGACTGAATCTGGTCCGATGGCAATAGTTCCAGTTCGGTGTGAAACTCGGCTACTCGATTTTGTGAGAGTAAAAACAGAAGGTTCAATCCAAGTAACTGGTATTTGTAAGCAGATTCAGAGAGTTTGGATTTGTAATCAAAGTAGTAACACTTTAGTTGTGCCATGTATCGCTCGAAAGATGGGATATCTTCCATCGCTATACTCCATTGTGCTCCGATTTCGAGAATATCTCCTGTAAAATACATAAACTAGTTACAGGAAAGGGAGAAAAAACTTTAATAGTTAATATTTCATCCTAACTAAATTTCTCATTGTAAGGGACCAAGCCGGACAGTAAACTTCCACTTTCAAGATTTGAAAAAAAAAGTGGAAAAAGTAGACAAAAATTTTTATCCAGAAATGGATTTCTGAAATTGTTCTTTGATATAGTAAAAAATGCAAGTTTCAAGTTCAAATGTTTCACTTTGTATACCTTCAAAGTTGGAAATTTTGAATTATTAATATCTAAATGCAAAAAAAATCAAGATTAAAAATTATTTGAATATAATTTAGAAATTCCCGAACGATTTCAAAAAAATGAAATGAAACGTAACAAAAAAACAATGAGGGTGCTAATAATATTCATATTCAAACATTTTTTATACTTACGCGCTATGAGTAATTCTTTTTGGGACGCATTATTGTTTGAGGTGGGCAAAAATGTTAAATGAGTGAGGCCAACCTGAAAAAAAATGGATTACATACTTATTATATGATCTCTGGAGAATTGCCCCCTCGATCCATTTGAACATTCAACCTTAAAAGGGAAAATAATGACTGGGCTCTTCAACTAATTCAAAATGAAAATCATTGTAGTTTTTTCTTTCATTTTTGATGGGCATAAATCAAGCAATAATTATTTAAACTAATATGTATGTATAGATAAATAAAAGGAAATATGCGAATGGAACATGACAATTCATTTTGACAGTCTTAAAAGTGAGGTTAGTTTATGTAATGCACTAATAAAAGTAAAAGAATATACGTAAAATAGGGAAAAAGTACCTTCAACTGGTTGAGTATTTCACCGCATTTCTTTAAACTACTCGGGGCTTTCTTCCATTCTTCTTTCAAACTCTGGTAAAGAGAAACAACATCTTTTAAAGCAGCCATACTTGTAGGTGATACACTTTGCACGGCTTGCACCGTTTCTTCTCCTTTTTTCCTACTGCTTGTGCTAGCAGTGCTGCCAATGCACGAGAACTTGATCAATTTCTTCATTTTTGAAGTAAATGCTTTTTATAATTTTCTCCAGTTAATCGAAGTCCTGTTGAAAAAAAAAAATTTCAATTCGCGATTATACATCTATCGATTTTAACATTTTTAGCTTTTTTTATAAATCAGCCAACTTCATTCTAAACATAATTTTGGATGTGAATCAACAAAATTTGAAAATTACAATAAAAAAGTTCCAAATGATATCAACTATTCTTCAAATTCTAGAATAAAAATTGAAAACTGAAAAAGTCCATTTGAATGTTGCAATTGTGCATTTAAAGATTTCACAATCAGATGATTACAAATTTCGGGCGTATTGAACCCAACAACTAAATATTGTTAAAACAGTGTTATTAACTTTAAATTAAAAAAGATATTTAAAATTAAAATGTTTAACAAATTGAAAATAAGAAAACTTGTCGAATGAACCTTCTGGAAAGATTGAACGTTTATTATGTTTACACTGATTTCTGAAGAATTCCCACATTACCTGTATGCAATTTGCAATAACATGGCATTTTCCCATTAAATCATAGGACATGAAAATGAACTTTGTGGGAAATCTACATGAATGCAACGGAAATTTACATAAAGAATTATCGTAATTTTACCGCCATTATAGGTTTTTTTTCGTGTAATTTTACACCGTTCCTTGTGGGAACTCTAAATTCAATCGTTCAAAGTTGATAAATCTAAAAACGAACAGTTTGCAGTAAAATGAATTTTAATTCATTGAAAAGATTTTAAAATTAAGTAACCCATAATAACATTAAATATCCTTTCCTATGCTTTGTAGTATGCAAGGACATACGACTGCTCGACTTCCTTATTCTGTAATGTTTATTTATTTATTTTTTCTAATTCAATAGAAAAAGTATTAATTGGTGGATTTTCAGCGTTGGTAGAACTGTATACTTTCAACCAGTCAGTTAAATTTAGGGCATCTTGCGATTTTAAAAGTCCCTTTTTCAAGTTTCACTTTATCTTCTTATCATGCAATAGAGTAAAATATGTTCTCCTTGGAAATAGGAATTTATTTATGAAAAATAACCTGTCCAGTTTTCTGAATAATTATGCGTAAAAAAATTGAAAGTAATCTATTTGAAATTCCCACTCGAATGGTGAAAACAGCGACATCTGTAAAGGTGTTATCAGTGTGCGCCTGCGCAGATGAAGCAGTAGTCTAATTTACCGGCCTTCAACTTCCTCTTTTCTTCTTTCTCTTCTCTTGCTCTTCACGTAGACGGTACAATGGCGTCTGGTGTAAGTGTTGTCCACGCGACTTTTTTATCCTTAAACATCGCCTCCAAAATGCATCTAAGTCGATGACAAACAGATGAGCGATTCAGTCCAAACTACGACGAATTCAAAATGACTTCTATTTATTGCAGACTCTCTACACATACCCGGAAAATTTCCGAGCCTACAAGGCTCTGATCGCGAGCCAGTACTCTGGGGCTCAGGTCAAGATCGCGGACGATTTTGTCTTCGGTGATACCAACAAATCCCAGGCGTTCTTGAAAAAATTCCCCCTTGGCAAGGTGACTTTTCATTATTATTTGCTTATTCTACTGATGCTCTTAACCTCCTTCACTTTAGATTGGTGTTTTTCAGTTTAATTCGTGGTTCTTCAGTGGACCAGATTGTTCAATCTGACAGATCGGCAACTAAATTTGTAATTGATCTAAGTGTTACCAATTTGGGATTTTCATACAAGGATTAATGTGATTTTAGGTAGTGCACTTCGATCAGAAGGCACGATTTCAGTTGGGAATTTCGTTTTGTAATTTTTGTGTTTTTACGTCAGATTCACATGCCGGGCACTTTTTAGAGATCACTTAATTTTCGAAAGTGAGACTTTAGAATTATCTATTGAAGAAAACATTGCGTTCAAATTTTGTTGTGACTAGTTATTAATGACAATACTTTAGGTCATACAGTGAATCATTTGCAACACGAAGACTGGACACAAACAGAATTTATTAATATTTTTCAAGATTTTATCTTTTTCATCAGCAGAAAGATATTGCATCATAAAATGTAAGGTAATGCTGTGGAATCACGGCTTTTCTGAATTTTATCATTTTACTCGCAATTTTCATGGCGATGACTTTAATTGATAATTGAAGACAAATCAGTCGGGGGAAGCGAGAAAATTATTGTTTTTACTTGAGTTCTTCAGTAATAATCATCAGAGATTTGTGCATTTCTCCTAACTTCCGATGTGAATAGCAGAAGCAGCTTACTTTTCCTAACTGATTTTGCGGCCACGTAACGGACGAAGAAAAATTTGAGTTTAACTCATACTCAAGGGTGGATCGAAAAACGCGTTTTCTTCGTAATACAATTTTAATAGCGCAGAAAACTTGCGCATAGGTGTCATAAGGGAACAAATTTTTGAAAAAAAAAATCGTGTTTTTTTTTCTGAAATCGCGCAGAAGGCCTAAAGTTACCAAGAAACAGCAATTTTTAAAACAATACAAAAATCGCAAACAAAAAACTTTCTGTTTTAATAGTGAAAATAAACTTATTAAGAGTGTCCTTATTGCATAAAAATAATAATTGGACCCATTACTGTTGAACTGAATTGTGGCAAAAGGTCTAAAGTTGCGGGTTGTTCCATAAAGAAAATTTTTTTAAAAATTTCATTTTTAATGATTTGAAATTTTTTTATATTTTTGAAAATTACTGGTATTATGCTTTTTTTGATAACTTTAGGCCTTCTGCCCGATTTGAAATTTTGCAAAAAAAAGCGTCTTAATTTTTTCCTTTATAATGACGTCTATGCGCAAGTTTTCCGCGCTATAAGAATTGTATTACGGAAAAAACGCGTTTTCCAATCAACCCTACTATACTCCAATCACACCTGACCGCTTTTTCAAGTTTGAAACACCCCTCGAAATTGAAAATAAAATAATGGAATTCAGAAAAGCCGCGATTCTAGAGCATTACCAATAGTAATTGATATTGTATGCTTAGATTTGCACTATTGATTTTCGGACTTGATAAAGAAATTTTTCTAAAGAATTTTGATCAAAATATCTGTTGAAAAAGTAGATAATTTTGCATCTGTATTGTATCTCATAACAAAACGTATCTAGGGTAAGTGTACCGGTCTCCGGACACGTACCAGTGGTCATAGAAATAGGTCAGAAAACCATTATCATTAAAGGTAAATAGATGTTTGAAATTCGCATAATTTCTTGTATTATCATTTGAGATGTATTTGAATTTGGATATGACTTGATTGGTTGCATTTATCAAATGTGGGAGCCCTAAAAATTTCGAAATTCTTTGCAATCCAAATTTGTATACCGTATTTGCAAGGATTTTCAGTCTGTCCGAACTTGGGTGCAGAATTTTTTTAACTCGCTAGTAG
>WSXT02031326.1:0-28516 GCA_011762715.2 Neuroterus valhalla | reverse complement strand
GACGGAAACAGTATTTTATGTAATTTTGTTTTTTGTTATTGAGATCTATGTCTATTCTGTGACGTCCCACAGGCGGATAAGGACGACCGATGAGCCGTCGAAACGTCTTTGTTTGATTACGAAAGTTTGATTACTCAAATTGTAAATTGAAGAAATTCGATGTTTAGCTAAACAACTGAATTTTTAACTCAAAGTATGGAATTTTCAATTGAAATACGTTAAATTTTCAGTTAAAAAAATTACTTATAACAAGAAAAAACTAACTTTCAAACAAATTACAATATTTTTGCACAAAATGATGAAGAATCAAATGAAATTGTAAATGTTTAACTGAAGTAGTTGAATTTGAAACCAGAAAGAGGAATGTTCAACTGAAATGATGAACCTTTTACTACTTTTACCTTTTACTGCCATTTTTGGCTCAAAAAATTAATTTCAAACCAAACATAAGAGTTTTCAACTGGATGAATGTTTAAATAAAATGACAAATGTTTAACTGTATAACTTGAATTGTTCAACCTAAAGAAGAAGTTTTGAAGAAAAATATTAACTTCCAAAGAAAAAGATGATTTTCTAATAAAAAATCGATTTTTCAACAAGATATGTGAAGTTTCAACGGAATAATTGAATTTTCCATTAAAAATAATATTTTTCACCTTATTGTCGAATTTTGATTTAGAAAAGAATAATTTTCCACTAAAAACGAAACAGTTAAATTTTCAGTTGAAGAAATTGATTTTCAAACAAACAGAACAATGTAAACGAATTTTTTATGATAATTCAGAAATATCGAACTTTGAAATCGTGACGAAATTTAAATTGCGGAGGAACGATTTCTTAAAATTCCTCTCTCCCAAATACGAATTATAATTGGTTTGAAAAATTACCGTTCCATGAGAAAAATTCCCTGTTCCAAGTGAAATTATAATTCTTCACTTGAACTCCCTGCCCTAAAATGAAAACTATAATTATTCTCTGAAAGTCCCTGTCCCAAGTCTGCCAAAGGAGGAGAAGAAAATAAAACGTGATAAATGCATTTTTCTCTACAAATTCAGGTTATAATTCTTTCTATATGTTTGGGTTATCATCAATCCGATTATCGAATTCGAGTCAGCTAAAAAATCTCATATAGCAATAGAAAAAAAATTAAATTCTTCCTCTCATGACGTATGGATATATTTAAATATTTTGGAATTCAAATTGAAGGAACGTTACATTCTTTAAATCAAATGATAAGATCTCTTTTTGAATTATAAAAAAAGCGGTCATTTCTCGTATGTTTCCGGTAGAATTTTTCATATTCTAGGTTGAGTTAAGTTAATTTCCTGTTTCCTGGTCAAATCGCCACCCTGATAGGTATATTCGAAGG
Organism: Neuroterus valhalla; assembly: GCA_011762715.2. NCBI lineage: Eukaryota > Metazoa > Arthropoda > Insecta > Hymenoptera > Cynipidae > Neuroterus > Neuroterus valhalla. The sequence goes on along the minus strand of WSXT02031326.1, from coordinate 27,147 downwards.
TATTTGTCATAATTTGGTATTTGAATTCTTTTTCTTTTATTCCATTGCCAGGAGTTGCAGATTTTTATGTATAATATTACATCTAATTCTGTCAAAACAGTTCTACTTTCGTTTCTTCATCTCTAGAATGCTTTTCTCTCTAAAAAAAAAAAAAATCGTATTTTGAAGGAGAAAATATTTCTAATTCCTCTTTCAATACATTTTAACTTCGTATCTGGAACTTATTTCTAGACTCAAATCAGGACCACTCAACAAAAGAGGAATTTAGTAGCACCTTTGAATAGCTAACCAGTAGAGGAGAAAGCTTAATTATATCTCGAGATGCACTTTTGCGGTCCAATTATGAACTCTGGAGTGCATGTCGTCATAATGAAGATAGTGGAATGGAATAGAGTAAAATCGAGTATGAACTACAGTGTAGCTGAGTATGAAGAGCAAAAACTAGTCAGTTCGCAAAGTCACTATAATGGAAGTGCAGGGTAGCGTGTTATCAGGGATAGTGACCCTCTGCGGACAAGCTCAGCCACCAACACAATTCTACATTTTCTCTCCACCTACAATGAAGCACATCAAGTGCAAAGAGCTAGTGTTTCAACTGCAAGTAACAAGTCTCCACACAAAACCTTGCTCTACAGGGCCTGGCCTAGATTCTTTTATACAGCTTAACAATAATGGCCCAAGCCTTGTGCAAACATTCTGTGATGATTGAGTCTATTAGTAGAGAAATCAAGCAAGACTCCAATTTAGAATCCTCTCATTGCTCACTACTTTTCCGTGTAATCACCCTTTCGTCTTTTTTGAATTGCACACATTTTAAGAAGAGTAGAGCTGTTGCGGGACCGCCCGCGCCGACACACAGTGGGCTGAATCGTCAAAAAGGTGGCCAATAAATGAAAAAAAAATTTTATCGTTTTTGGTTGACACTTGGCATATATGTATCGTTAATAACGATACCTCCGAGTTATCAATTAAGTTCACTCGGTATGTTGTATATTTTTATTTGCCTTTTCCTTTGTTACAATAAATGTTATTATTCTAAGAACGAGGAGAATAATCTAAACATTCAAAATAAAAGAGAAATCGTCGATCTCTGGAAGTTTATTCAAAGAGCTTACGTGGCCTTCAAACTGACTAGTCCCAAATTTTCAGGTATAACGCAAACCGTCCTGAGAGCCTCAAGAAGAAACCCGCATATAAACAATTCAAGTATACTGAAATTCAAATTGGAAACGAACGAAACAGAATATTATAATTTAGTATGAAACAATATACGTAGGTAAAGTATAGGTGGAGCGGATTTGTAAGGTGACCAGTGCTAGATCATTCGCATGTGCGTGCTGTAGCATCAAGTATATGCTCGCACGAGCCGTGAGCACAATTTACCTGTCGCGCTCGAATATCAGATCAGGGAAAGAAGTAGATTACTTTTGTCGTGAGTGTCGGTTTCTAAATCCCTGCAATGGATAGTGGTCCTAGAGGTATGTAGACTTTTTTAAGTACAAATTTTACATTGATCTAGACGTTTTACGTCATGCATTTTTTATAGGAGTAAGGCTCTTCAAGCGATTCTAAAAAAAGATTTGTTTGTAATACAATAGGCTCATATTTTTTATAAGATCAGATCGAATCTCGAAATTACTTTTATTTGATAGGTATTTATTTTGATCTCGGATAACATCCATTTAAATTTAGCTGCGAATATCTGCAAATATGCTTTATTTTGTTTTGTTTGTCACCTCAAATTTGTCACGCAACCACCGACGTAGCCATAGCGGGCATAGACCGAACCAGCCTGGTCTGTCCATCTGATATATCGAGCGTTTCTTTAAAAATTCTTCCGAGAGAAAAGTGAGATTCTTATAGAATTCATTATTTGAGAACAAATTTCAGTTTAGGGCAAAAAAAAAATTCCATAATTAAAATGCTTTTGTAGTAAGTCAAAAATATTTTCTACGTATATCAAAAATTACTCTTTTTTTCTTTCTTTGAGCAATCAACTTATTCTATACTGCTCCAAACATATTTTTGAGTAGTTGTTGGGCTTTTTTTGCAAATTTTTCCGGCAGAAGTATGAAAGTAAAACGCATTTGCTTTTCTTCACTCTGCTAAAATTTTCGAGCATACTGTCAATTTTCAAGATTAGGTGATGATATTTACTATTTTTTACCATTATTTTCTTTTTATTTTCTCGTATTTTTCATAAAATGTTGATCATGTTTCAGATTCAGGTACTAACTCGTTGGTGTGCATCAAAACATGGCTTCTTATTTTGATCAAAACATCAAGTCCGTACATGTATGTTTTACGATCCGTTACCTCATGAAACACGATATTTTCGATTTTCAACAAATTAAAAGAAATTCACCGAGAAACAATTGCCATTTTTGGTAAGCATTTCAGTTTTCCAAAAGCCTTTCGAGTAAAATAATCGATCGATATGAAACCGTGAAAAAATGCAGTTTCACAAATATTTGTTAGCTATCGAAAAAAACCTCAGCACTTTATAATGTACCTTTTTATTTCCCAAAATGCTGCCTTCAGATTCACAAAAAGTAATTTTAAGTGAGACCAAAAAAAAAAGAAAGGAAAAAAATCGATATTTTTTTATAGGAGCCATCATTTTTGGTCAGACATTTGGGTTATCAATCCAAGAGAAGAAAAAACTAATTACTAATAAAAATGTAATGCTTGATATTCCAACCAAAAAAACTAACAACCAAATTTGGACAAACACCTTCGAATGTACCTATTATTAAGGCCTATATTATTAAGCCACAGGAATTCATTGGGAATGCAGGTATAGTGTAGCCTGGGTTTCGATTGGGTTTTGACCTGCTGGGAGATTATTAACCTTGATAAGGGTCTTGGGTGGACACCGAAACGTTGGTAGATATTTCTTATATTTTTGGTTGTGGTGGGGGGGGGGGCGGGGGATGAGAGATAGAACTACGAGACAGAAGAGGATTTGGAGGTTACTTTCTCTTTTATCTTTTATCTTTCCTCTTTTTTTCTCCACCTTTTTTTTATTTTTTATGAATAGATATATTCGAAGGTGCTTGTTCAAATTTGGTTGTTGGATTCTTGGGTTTTCATTTAATTGACAGGAGTTGCAGATTGGAATTCACGCCTTTAAAAGAATGTTGATAGTTTATGAGAAAAAAGGTCACCTCAATAGTAAATGAATTAATGAAAAGTCTCCAAAGATTGTTTCATCACCTGAATGAGAAGGTATTTTTTTTAATGTAAACTATAACTTCGTCGATTTTTATCGAATCTCTACGTTTTGAGACCCTATCCAAGCCAGGAGAAACAATTTTTGCAAAGGTATCTATCTATCTATCTATCTATCTGTCTATCTGTGAAATCTCCATAACCAGTCATTTTTGACAGACAATTCTGGTTTTAATAATCATAAAGTCTTTTTGAAAAATTGAACATTTATTTCTCCGCTCGAACTATGCAAGATGTAAAAAAACGTTGAGAAAAAGAATTATTTATCCTTGAAAGATTTAAAAATATATTTGGAACCATTTTTTTATTAGGTACATAGTTTTTGGTCAAATCGTGGAAAAAGTTATCAGGATTTAAAAAACCCATTTTCCATTGAAACAATGCGTCATACGAAAAAAAGGTTATGGCAAAAAATTGTCTATCTCGAAAAGATATAAAAATTTACTATTGAGTATTTTTTTATGACACGTATAGTTTTTGACAACACTTTCTGAGGAATGGAAAATTCCATTTGCCGGTCGAGCAATGCGAGGTATTTAAAACCATGAGATATGAAAAAAGGCGTGCAAAAAAACTTTAACTTTCAAAAAGTCCTACAAAATCATTTTTTTTGAAGAAAATTTGTCATAATAATCCTTGCGTAAAGGGTTATATTGATTATTTGTTTAAAAAAAAATGATTCTGTAGGACTTTTTGAAACTTATAGTTTTTTTTCACCTAGTCTCAAGAAGGTGAAAAGGTACTCCTGCGACTGGGATTGGAAATAATGTAGGTCACATAACCTCAAAATGGTAAATCGTGTCATGCTGGAGACTTGCCGCACTTTTACCACTTTCTAGGGTGAGAGATGCCGCAGGAAGACAATTCGGGTAGGGAGACTTGACACGAAATTGCCAATCTTCTCAGGAGAGATGGCGCGGGAAAGACTAGCCACATGTGACTCGATATAGACCCAAAAAAGTCTTGTGTCAATTTTTTCTGTCTTGCGTCGTCATTGAATGATGTGCTGAAATATGAATAAATGCAATTGTCCACTTCTTCCTAGTGTCATAAATAATCAAAGAATATTTAAATCAACAGGAGACAAGAAGACTCATTTCAAATTTTAACTTTGCCTTATTGGTCTTAGAATTATTAAAGAAAAGAACGAAGTTAGAAATTAGTTAAATTAAAAATCCTGGGGTGATTTTTGCAAGCAAAAAAGTGAAGATCGGTAAAAAAAAGACGAAAGATCGCTAATTTCGCGTTTTACTCCAACTGATCTGCATTTATTTGCATGCTTATTCGTGCAAACTCATGCTCAGCCGTTCGAAGACTGCGCTGACATGTCACACAATCTTTTATGTAATTAAAGTATGTTATTCAAGCTAGTATTAGATTGAATATCTCTCATGGTTTCGGTATTACCGCAAAACTTTTGAAACAAAAGTTGTGATTCACACGATTCTCTATCATTTTTGTCTGGAACTTTTTTTTGTAAGAGCACTTGTTTGCTTACCGTAGCGTCTGAAAGTTGCGCGATAGTTGGTAGTGCTGGATTGCCAGCGCTGTGCCGTACTAAATCATTTTAAGTTTCGTTGATGGAATGGAGCTCAACATTTTTTCTCTTTCTTTTTTTTCAATTAAATATAGTTTTGATATTTTTCCGTGTGTATGAATTATATTACAATCGTCTTCTATTTGTTATTTTTATTTGGAATTTTTCTTGTTTTCAAACTTGACGTTAAAAGATGGAGTTGTATCGCCCCTTAGTGGAAATAATATTTGTATGTTGATGGTAAAATTGGTTCTCGGGTCACAAAAGAATTGAAATCAATTTTTTATTGAATTTGGCCTCGGCTCTTGGCCCTCATCAGTGATTTATCTCTGAAATTCAGATACCAAAAATTTTTGGTTCGTGGAAATATATAATGTTATAGTGAAAATAGTTTTTTGTAGGTATAAATTAGGACAAAAAATGTTAGAACTCTTTAGTGGTTAAAAATAAATAAATAACAATTTTTGTGATAATATTACGAAAATCATGAGTGTTATCAAAAAAATCGGTGGGGAGATTATATTGACCCTCAATAGTAAATTTCCTAGAAAATGTTGATGTATCCACAGTTCTTTCACTCAGTTTTCAGTGAATATTGGGCAGGGTTAAGACGTAAAAATCTTGTGTTCTTTCTTTGTTCCGCATTTTTTTGTCTTCTCGAGAAAATAATCTCGCCAACATGCCAAAGAGACCTCAAAAAATTTCTTTATAAGGTTAATATTAATATTATTACATTGCTTCAGATAAATACAGCATTGATTATAAATTAAAATATAAATAAATAAATACATTACATTTTTCAAGATCAATAAAATGTGGATACATAAATATATAGATATTTCAAATTTATAAGAACTGTCGTTATGTTAAATAGGAAAAACAAAAATAAAACGAGACAAAAATCAAATTTAAAATTGAAAAATTTATGCATAATTTTACAACTACGATACTTACCACAAAATCCATACAAGAAATTATGTAATTTTTACAGATTTAATAAAATTCACTGACGAGGGCCACCATTGTGTCCTGAAACGTTTGAAGCAATTCAATTGGTTTTAATTCACCTGACCCATCATTTTTTGTCCCAATTTATACCTACACAAAACTATTTTCACTATAAAATTATATATTTCCACGAACCAAAAATTTTTTGTAGGTACTTAAATTTCAGAAACAAATCACCGATGAGGGCCCATAACAGTTTTGGTTTTCTGCAGTTTTCTTCTCCTCTGACCAAATGTTCAGGCGAATGCGAGCGTTTTAAATTAAAAATCCGGCTGCAGACGGTAGGGGTTTTCCAGAGATTAAAAATCCCGCAGGATTGAGTACGTCAGGCATTGCTTGGAGGCTTATTATGAGAGTTGGGGTTATTGGGGATATAGATATGTAAAAGCCCGAAAAGGGTATATACATGGAGTGATAAATCTAATCCATAATTTACTATTTTTCAATATAATTCAAACGATTATTCAGATTTCTTTTGTTTGTTGGTAGAATAAATGAAAAATTTTCCAAAATGAAGAATCAGAAAATATGAACAGCAATTCGATAACAAAACTTATTTACTAAAATTGTGAGATTCATGTTACGAACCTTACAATCTTTAATTTATGAATATGCAATCTGTAATGAAATTTCAAGTTTCTTGGTCAGTTTCAGTTTTTTTTCTGTTTCACAAATTCACAAAAAATCGTCTTTTTTTTTATTTATCCCAGCTGAAAATGATTTGATCTCACGTCCGATCTGACATAAAAGTAACATTGGGAACTGGCCATTTTTTGATTTCTAGCAGGGAAACGTGCAGTGCAATTATATTTATGTATGATGTGTTGTTTAAATGGTGTTAACTGTGTGCAGCTAAAAAGGTGTTCTTTTGTATCTTGTGTGAGGTAAATGGTGTAAGTTTGTACCAAATATGTAGTTAAATTGAAGAATAATTTATTGTATAAATCATGTAGGTACACAAAAAAGTCAAAATTATATTTAATTGAAAAGAAGGAAAAAGAAAGCTCCATTCCATCAACGAAACGTAGAATAATTTAGTACGGCACAGCGCTCGCAGTCCAGCACTACCAACTATCGCGCAACTTTCAGACGCTACGGTACGCAAACAATTGCTCATACAAAAAAAAAATTCAAACAAAAATTGTAGAAAATCGTGTGAGTTACAATTTTTGTTTGAAAAGTTTTGCGATGGCTCCGAAACCATAAAAGATATTCGATCTTAAAAAAATTTTCAACCCTCTTTTTATTTGTATGATCGATTTCTAAGCAACAAATAAGCAAAATACGAGAAAACATCAAATATACGAATTTGTAGATCTTGTTTTTCTCAAGAAAAATGGTGTCTTCTATTTCCTTGATTAAATTAAAAATACGACTGTTATACGCGATACAAGTAATCACCCCTCTATTCAAGATAGCGGACAACCTGGAAAGGGTTGATGGTCGAAAACTCGGAATTTACCTTCCTACATGGTACCCTAAAGATGGCAAGAAAACTTTTTCTTACCCAATGGATTGCAATAATAAAATCTAAATAGACTGGACTATTAAGTTTCTATTTTTACTGCCGTGTTTTGCTGTGTTCAAGAATAAATAATTAACCGCACAGTTACAGGCGACGACACAAAACACGACTCTGCTTTTGTTTTGTTAGCAAAAAATGCAATTAATAAATATTTGAAACAGAACTTCCTAATTTTGATCTTATGGATCAAGTTATATATATTTCTGATAGAGCTTCTACCCATTTCAAAATCGCTATCAATTTATTGGGTTTGTAAGATCCAGTTCCTGAGGATAATTGAGAAGTGCCGCGTGTGGTATCTAGAAATAAGAGAAAAAGGTGAAAAAAAATCTTTAAGAATCAATAACAGCGCGAGACTTTTTTGTGTACATAACTTTGGTGCTCCATTTTTTCTCACATCACATCTTGTTTAGCGAAAATCTTGGATTCTTATTTTTCAGAAGAAGAAAAAATCTCTAGTAAAAATGAAGTCTCAAACGGATAAATTTTTAACAAATCAGTTAATTTCTGAAAAACTAATATGACTTGAACCAAATGGTTGAGTTTTCAACAAGGAATGAAGTTTTTGACAAAATGGTTGAATTTTAAACCTACAAGATACATTTTCAAATACATGATCGAGTTTTTAGTAAAACCAGACCTACGAAGTAGTTGAACTTCGGAAAAAGTTGTTTTTTCAACCAAAAGAGATGGATTCTCAACCACAAATTATTAGTTCTAATATAAGAATGAATGTCCAACCAGGAAAAAAATTTCCTACCAAAAAGATTCATGTTCCACCAAAGGATACGGCTCGCGTGTGTCGGATCTCGCGCTTCGCGCCTGATAATAAATTAATCTCGTGCTTCGCGCTGAGTCTTTGTACTTCTCTTCATTTGTGTACAGAGCTTTTGAAATGAAAAAGGAAAAAGTGGCCTACCGTGATTTGATGATAGTGAATTGTCTTTTGTTCAAGCTTCTTTGGCTATAACAAAAACATTCTCATCGCGTGTCTCATGCTGCGCACCCGATCAAAATTTGTCCGAAACGCGAACTTTTCTATATATAAGATTCCTTTTATGATGCTATCATCTGCTTTAGGCCATCGAAAATGCTATAAAAAAATGGAAAAATCAAATTATCAGCAGCTAAACAGCGTAAGATATGTAATAGAATTCTAGAAAATTAATTTTTGTTCTTTAATAGGAAAATGTTGCAATAATTAGACTAATCAGTTATCAGTTATTAGGTTTCCTTATTCATATCGAGCCCCCAATGAATTGATTTAAAAGTTTTTTTGATCAAAAGTTTAAACTTTCAAACTTTCTATTAATTCAGTTATCGTTTTCCGGACCCTCTAATAAAATAAAATTAATTGTGAACTGATTTTTATACGGCTTGATTTTTATATGGCTTGATTTTACATGTAAGCAAACTGAGTATTTGAAAAAACTGTTATCTTCATGATATTGGAATGATAATATTTGAAGGAGAAAAATACAGGATTCACGAAAAAATGAAAAAAGTAAATTCCCTTTTAATTTCTGTCTAAGGGAAAATTCCCCTTTTCTACCTGAGATTGAACTTTACAGAATTTGAAAGTAATAACTCGTGCAAACTTAATAAATGCAAATACAATTCTACATAAAGCACAATTTAAACTGGAGAGTTTTAAATGGTTGAATTTAAAATTGTCTAATTTTCATGGTTTCAATCTTAAATTGAAAATCATTTTTGTGTACGGGTTTCACAAATCTGAAATAAACTATTGCGAATGAATTCATTGATATTATTTCTTGGCGAGGAAATAAGAATGAAAAAAATAGATATAATTTTTTTGATAATTTAACTCTAATTTTAATTTAATGTACTTGAAAACAATTCAAATTTGAACCAAATAATATTGATTTTTTGGATTTAAAATTATTCAAATGAACGTTTTATATCTGAATTCGTTCAACTATTAAAGCATCTCATGTGAAACAAACTTTTATCATTTCGAACAATTTAATTTGAAAACATGAACTTTTTGAAGCTTTTAATCCATAATTGGGGCGCCGGATGCAAAAAGGAGATAGAGAATTATTTCGTTCAGTGTAAGGGGGGGGGGGGGGAGATAAACGTCATCCAAACTCAAGCGAATATAGGAAACTTCCAGCGAAATAATTCTGAATCTCTTTTTGCATCCAGAACCTCAATTATCAACACTTTCAATTAGAAGTGATCTTTTTTCAAGTTCCAAATTATATTTGCTTTTTTTATAGATTTTGTAGGAAATGAAGGCAGCTTCATTGCTAAATAATATACTCTAATAGTCCAACCTAAATTTTAAAAAAATATTTTACACAGTTAACCTGTAAAATAAGAACTGTTTCCAAAAAATATGAGAAAATTCATGGATAAAAAATCTGGGGAAAAATCCTAGAAATCGACCGTAAAAGTTCATTATAAAAGATTGTCCAAAAGAAGTTGTTGTGCTTGAAATCTGAATATTGTAATTAAATGAAAAAATTATAGCTCGGTTGACGAATTTAATTCAAAATGAAAGGCAATTGGAAGTGAATTAATTTAACAGTACAAAAATTCACGTGAATTCCAAAATGATATAATAAGAGCATTTGAATTCATAATCAGATACCTGTTTCTAAGATACGAACACTTTTGAACATTTTAAAAGACTGAATTACAAAAGTTTTATCATTTTTCCGAAGAAGGATGGATGGGTTCAGAAGCCTTTATCCTGAAAATTTCTGAAACTAAAATTTATCGCAAACTTTTCACGGCCCAGGGAAACTTTTCACGGCTTAGGAAAACTTTTCATCGATTTGGTAAAAGTTGTTGTTTGTTGCAGGGCTAAATAAGATGATTGATACACGGAAAAAATATGTCCTTAAAAAGTGTAGAATTAGTCCGGGAGTCCTGGACGAGTACCAAAACGTTGAAGATCTTGAAAGACTTTCAGAAAAAGATTTCAAATAATTTTCTAAACAATTGCATTGTTTATAATTTTCAGGAATTTCTTTAACCACTATGAATTAACAATAAAAGTTTGATCCAAATCTATACATATACGCGGGCTTCAACTGTGTTTAAAGAGCGTGGAGGGAATGAAAAGATTTTTTATATTAATATTTTTGCAATTTTCAAATATTTTTCTTATTAGCGTGACTGCAAAGAACGTTCCTACGTTGCCTTAAAACTTTTAATATCATTCTGTACTTGGTTGAAAAAGTTCTCGAAATCACAAACAATTTAATTGTTTAAAAAATTACTTTTTATCCTCATTTCCGAATCTCCAAAGGATATTTTCGAGAAGAATTTATTGATGTATTTGGTTATCCAAAAGAACAGTTAGCTTTTTTGAATGAGAGTCCCAAATTTTAAATCCATCGATACGGCGTTTATAGTATTTAGTAAGAGTGGAGGGGATAGAAAGAAAACTTAATTATATAATTACCAACTGCATGTGGTCGGTACGTGGTGGCAATGATGTTATCTTCTCTCGTTATAACGTTATTTTACATTCTTGGATGTTGGACAAACAGAAACGATAAACAAATTTAACCATATTTTATTTGTTTAAATAATATTATTTTCGCAGCAATTCTGCAATTCCATTATCGGTTTATGCAATCGAAATTTCTTGCGTACAGATACATTTGTTAATAAAAATGGTCAAATATTTGATAACAATTCATTCATCTAAAAAAATATTTTTTATATACAATTCGCGATTATCCAAGAGATATTGCTGAGACGAATTCAGGGATACCCTTAGTTTCATTATACGACTGATAAGATTTTTTTTAATCAGTGTCCGAAATTTTAAATCTATAATTATGTTCTTCAGCGTCCTACTAAAGATTTAAGGTATTTTTGCATGCAAAAATATATGTTTTTCTTCTTTCTATAGTAAAAAATGTTTGCAATATTTCCAGTAACCCAAATTTACAGTTTCCAATAAAAGAAAATCTGCTTGGAAATTATTAAACAAATTGAATTATTTCTTCAATATGACTCAGTACAATTTTCCGTAGGTTAATTATATTTATTCCAAAGAATAATTCAAAAAAATTTCCTTTGGATCCAAGAAAAAATATTTATCAACGGATCCCATAAAAAATTACCCACACCATAAGCCAATTGGAGTCCGAAAACGTTTATCATTTTGTACATTCTAAGAGTAAAACAGGAAAATAAAAATGAATACAATATCTTCTTCTATAACCAACTAAACGGATTTTTCGGACTCCAAATTAACTGAGTAAAAAACGATTTTTCAACATAAAAGGTTAATTTTCAAATCGAAAGGTGAATCTTGGAACAAAGAATTTTCAACAAAGCAGTTCAAATAGTTGAACTTATATAAAAAAAATCCCCACCAAGAAGATTAATTTTGTCTCAAAAAAATACGAGTTTTCAAGAAAATACATAAATTTGCAACAAAATTGTCATATTTTTGAGCCAATGAGACGAATCAGAAGAAAATTTGAATTATCAACCAAAACATATAATTTTTTAACAAAAGAGTTAATTTTCAAAGAGTTAATATGAATGTTGAGATAGTATGTGGATTTATTTATTCTTACGGTCACCATAGAATCAAAAATAAAGCAGAGCTAAAAAAACATTTCTTGAACTCAGACATTTTTATTTTTAATTAGAAATTCCGAAACTTCTGACAACATCGTTTTAAAACCTGACTTCACTGTATGTTATATCATTGAAAATACTTCAATTTTCAATGTTTTTGATGTTTTAGAGACAATCTAAATCTTTATAAATCCTATTTTTCCATTGGAGTATTAAAGAAGGAATTTCTAATTAAAAATAAAAATTTCTGAGTTCAAGAAATGTTTTTTGGCTCTGCTTTATTTTTGATTATATGTCGACCGTAACACGAAAGAAATCCACATACAATCTCAACAATATCATCAGTCAAAGAAAAAGGAATGTGAAGTGTTTCATCTTTTCAAATAAGTATACTATAAGTATGAATTTTGTAACAAAATTGTGTAAGTTTCACCTCAAAAACATGAGTTTTTTGGTAAGAAAGATTATTTTCTGCCAAATAGTTTAATATGACAAAAAATATAATTTTTTGGAATCCAAATTTAGTTAGAGTGAGAAAAATACAAAAATAAGTGCAATATCATATTTTATAACCAGCAACATGGATTTTTTAGACTCCAATAAAAAATTATTTTGATGCGTATACTTATCAATCTTTCAGCACTTATACAATTCATGAAATCTTGTGCATTGGAAAAAAAAAAATTATCCAATGACATATTGATAACATAAAATTTAAATGAAACATGTCAACAAAATATCTGGCGTTAAAGTGTTAAAATTAAATATGACTTAGAACAGTTTTGGATGCTTGTAAATTTCCGGTGTTGAGATTTGAATGTTTCGGATTAAATGTTCGAAGATTTCAAGCTGCAACTACTCTCATTTGATTAGTTTCGGTTAGAGAGATTTTTAAATAGAATGGGTTCCGGTCGAGAGAGCTGAGAAATGAAATGTTTCGAAGTATCTCTTATATCTGGAATAATGGGGTCTGGAATTTACCATTCTTCAAGAGAGTATATAATTTCGAAATGATAGGAATTAAATGTGACTCGGGGCACCAAGAATTTTTACCTAGCACTGGTCTTTTCTCACAAGCGGTAAGAATTTCTTCGGTTCGTATGTAAGGACCATTTCGACTGTTATTCTTGGGTGCAATATTCTGCGTTACGGAATTGGGAATTAGGGAATCCTGCGTTCAGAACCCATCATATTTTTCTGGACTATCTTGCATATTATATTCACTGACTCTTTATTTTTTCAGACCGTTTTCGACATATTAGAGTCTCCAAATTGTTTTTGCTCCATCAAAATTTTTTTTGAAAGTCTGAGACTTTATGCAGTCCTTTATTGGACTAAGTATTGAAATATCTTGTAAATATTTAAAAAGCGGGCTTCCAGTTTTGTAAACATTTTATTACCCGTCCAAGATTCCCAGACTGAGTTCTGCACTTTTTATAGGACAAATTTTTCCCATGTAATTCGGAAACATCCAAAATCTCGTTACAAAATGAAGAGAGAAAGAGAAAAGTTAGAGTTAATATTTCAAAATACCAAATTTGTCTAAGAAGCTGAATTATAACTTTGAATCAAATTTTTACTTCATTCAGAAATCTGAGAATTTGAAATTTGGGTCTAGCCCCGGATAATACCGAGCGTCTTGAAAACATTTCGGAAACGTTTTCTGGCAAACGTTGAAACGTTTGTAAATTTTTGTGAAACAAAAAATGTTTTCAAAACGTTTGCAACACGTCGAGTACTTCCGCACATTTTTGATACTATAACTGAACAAAACGTTTGAAGAACGTTTGCGGAACGTTTCAGGAACGTTTGATCGAAAAATAATTATTTTTTTTAGTAGCTCATATACTTTTGATGGTATTCAGACCATACCCTAATTTCTAATGATAATTTTTCCGTGTCTCTTCTCATGAAAATATGTTTGAAAGTCGCATATACAGTAATCACCATAGTTTCCTGTCACTTCTGAGAAAGATCACGCCATCTATCGGATAAATTTTTTGATGAAACGTTTTCCAAACGTTCAAAGTTTTAATTCTCAAACTTCTTTTGAACGTTTACCAAATTTATTTTGAACGTTTGAAATACTTTTTGAATTTGTAGTCATTTAAAATTGTATTGGTCAAACGTTTTTGAAAAGTTTTTTCAATTGAGTCTGAAAAATCAGCGGAAGTATCCAACGTTTTCAAAACGTTCTTCTTACCGAAAATTCCAAACATTTTTTTTTGCCAGAAAACGTTTTAAAAACGTTTGCAAAACTTTTGTGTATTGTTCGGGACGGGCTTAGTTCGATTTACAAAATTATTACTCCAATCAAAACGAAGGAAAAACTTCGGTAATTAACTTGATCAGAATCTTATTTCTTGAATGGAAACTTTTGAAATGACCGATGTAATCAATTTTTCAAATAAGAGGAAGCTTGATTGAATTTACTGATCTCAAATTACCGAATCATATCTTAATATGAAATTCAATTTCCTTCTTCTTGTTCTAGGACACCAAAGCCATCTTCTCTCTGAAATGTCAAAGTTGATATCCTACTTCGACAGGGCATTCCAACTTCTTGCCTCTAAAACTAAGTAAGAACGAAACTATTATATTGTCCTGAAGCATTTGGTCCTCTGAACTTCTCAGTTCTCATTCTATTCCATCAGAATATATTCTCAACAACAATGGGATCTAAAATAAAACCCATAATCTTAAAGCCCTTTTCAAGATTTAAATTACAAAGTTGAAGGTCTGCATTTTCATTTTATAACTGACAATCAGATATCTAGAGGGAATCTTTATTAAAGGCAATAGAAATTGAAATTGCAAATAAAAGATGCGATTATAACACGGAAATTGAACTGCGTCTTTTGCTGAAAAAATGTAAATTGGGATCTGGGTTAGGCAAATTGAATACCAAATTCCAGCAATGAGGGACAGAATTCAGTTCTCACTAACTCAAAAAAACTCTGCTGTTTGATTTAAGAAAAACGCAAAATGATATTTGCAATGTTTGAGAATAGTTTAGAAGTTTCTATAAAAACTGCAATTTATAAATGACGGATTGTAATTCTGAAAGATGAAGCAAACAAGTTACGTTTATGTCCCTATAACATTTCACGATTATGCCAGAAATCTTTTAATTATTTTGGACAAGATTTTTTGTTAAGTTTATTTTCGAGGCATAAGCATTCTCATTCCAGTGGTAAATAACTTTTTTATAACAGATGCATAGTTCTAGGCCTTTTCGACACCTATAAAGCAGGGCTAAATCTTTACTTTTTACTCCCTAGGGAGTAAAAAGTACTTTTTCTCCCTGGGTAGTGAAAAGTACTTTTGCTCCCTGGGGAGTGAAAAGTGACGTCAGAGATGAATAATGGAAAACCTCTGATGGCACTTTTCACTCCCTAGGGAGTGAAAAGCACTTTTCGCTCCCTCGGGAGTACAAAGTATTTTTCAGTCCCTCGGAAGTAGAAAATACTTTTAACTCCCGGAGTAGGAAGTACTTTTCACCCTCTAGTGAGTAGTAAGTACTCTTCACTCCCTACATAGTAGAAAGTACTCTTCACTCCCTATGGAGTAGAAAGTACTCTCCACTCCCTAGGTAGTAGAAAGTACTCTCCACTCCCTAGGTAGTAGAAAGTACTCTCCACTCCCTAGGTAGTAGAAAGTACTTTTCATCCCCTAAGGAGCGGAAAGTACTCTTTACTATCTAGGGAGTAGAAAGCACGTTTCATCCACTAGGAAGCACCAAGTACTTTTCACCCTTAAGTGTCAGAGATTACTTTCCAATCTCTAGGCAGTAGGCAGTAATTTTTAATCGCTAGAGAGTAGAAAGTGCTTTTCACTCACTAGGGAGTAGAAAGTACTTTTCACTAATTGGGGAAGTAAAAAGTACTTTTCGCCCACAAGGGAGTATCAAGTTCTCCCCTCCCCCAGGGAGTACAAAGTACTTCTTACTCCCTAGGGAGTAGAAAATACTTTTTACTGCCTAGGGAGTAAAAAGTAGAGCCTTAGCTCCGCTTCATAGGCGGCGTGAAATGTCTAAAGTCATTGATTCGTTATGAAAAATATCGTATACGTCAAGAGGTAGAGGGACTTTCTATTTAAAATAATAACTTTAACTTTATTTTAAATTTTATTTGTTACTCTTTGAACGAGTTTATTCTAATAATCACATTTCCATTTTGTTTTCAAGTATTTTCCTAACTATTTGAGGACAATTTTTCTTTTAGATTATAGGCGAACTTTTTGGAACTTCAAATCAAGTTTTTTGGGAATAGAATGTTTAATTTTTGCCAAAATCTAGATCAATTTTTTTAAATGTCAGATAAATTGTACCATATTTCTGGAAGCTTCTTCTATTTTCCCAGACCACTTATTTTGGGAGTGGTCGATGAAATTTCTGGATTAATCCATTCCGCTAATTGAGATATATATTCGAAAATGCAAATTAATGTCTCAAAATTTTCTGTTCTACTTTGTTGCCTAATTTATAGATGAAAAATGTAATGTTGTGCAGATCAATTTTATCAGGATTACAAATTATTTTCTTTAAACTTAAGTTGCATTATTCCCAGATTAATTCCTAAATTAATTTTCAAAAAGTATACTCTCTTAAAATTTCCTCTAGTGAATCTTGAAAATTCACGAACTTATATTAATAATTTCTTCTCGCTTTCCCACAGTTTTTTTGATCTGGTTTGCGTGCTAAAACTTCAAATTCGTCAAAAAAGGAAGCAACATTTTTTGAGTTGCATAGATATTTCCTATACAATTTTTGAATCTTGAAATACAAGCAAACTTTCATTTAATCTTCAACTATTTAAACTTTTGGTTGTTGTTCAAGACTTCTCCGTCGATCCCCAAAGTTAAGCAGCGCTTGTCTCGCTTACACTCGGATGAGAGTCGTTCTTCTAGATGCGATAGTAAAAATAGCGAAATGCAAAAATGATACTCATACAAAAAAATTATCCAAAGTGGAAAATTTAATGCATAATTTGAAATTTCTGTTTGCAAACAGTGTATGGACCAATTGAAAGATATAAATATTTTTTTACACTATACTTCCTTTTTTTCTCGAGGAATATATTCGTATTATAATATAATATTTGCTTCCTCATTGAAGAAGCATTATTATTCTTTTGAATATTCAAAAATGATAATTAAAATATTTACAATGAAGTGAAAATATTGAAAATAAATTGATCATGAGTGCATAAATATTAAAACAATTTTAAATAAAAAACCAAGATATTGAATTGATAGCTAGTTTTTAGGTTCAGCAGAGTAATTTCCATAACATTTGTTTATAATTCTAATAGAATCCTATTTAAATTCTCTGCTAATTCAATAATATATGAATTTTCAGACAAATGTCAAAATAAAATTATTCAAAGTACCAAAAACCTAGATTCGATATTTTTGTAAATTTTGCCTCGACTAGCGAACATACATCTTTTCCATGTGGAAAATTTTATTTATTAAAAATGTTACTTTTTCTTGGGATTCCTTATTATTTATGTTAAAAAATATATATACACGGTCATATTTAGGTGAACATATGTAGATACTTTTTGTTGATTCCCTGCTTTCCTTAATTCGATTTCACTATTGAATTAATACAATCTACTTCGATTTTCTGTCACCAATATGATTCAAACTTTCCCCTATCTTTCTGTTATTCCAAGCAAAAAGTCCTAACACCTTTATCAAACTTATTTGTACGCAGAAACTTTTTCTCACAATAAAAGAATCTACTCTCTGAAGACGAAAAAATTACTTGAATCTTACTGAAAATTGAATCAACTTTTCTGGAATGAAATTATATCCTAAAATGAGCCTCTATTCCTGTTCAGGAAATTAAACAATTTAAAGTGATTTGAATCATTCTAAGTCATTTTTACAGTTGGACGAATTTTTGAATATATAATTTGAGGGATAATCAACTACGATTTTAAAAAATCAATACGTAATTTGGTAAATTTAAAGTTATTCCAGAAAAATATTCATTGAAGTGTGTAAATTATATTATAATGAATTTAATCGTTATAAATAATAATAATAATAATAAATAATGAAATGTTTTCAATGATGAGAAATGATTCCATTCATCAAGCTTCTGAAAGAAATCTTCTTGAGTCTATCACATTTTCCATTACGCATTTTCAGTTTTTGACATTAAACGAAAAAATGAGACGGATGATTTTTGCATTAATTTATAAAAATTGCTTCAAGTAGTCAAAAAATGTATCGGCTCTTTATATTATATCTCGTATCTTAACTAGTATAATGTCACTAATTAGAACACTTAAATTTAAAAAAAGCGTCGAAAACATACATAATGCATATATTAGGAAGTTTTCGGTAAATACGATATTAAATTTTATTGATGCCAATACATAATATCGCGAATTTATGGTTAATTATATTATATTATATCTAGTGCCTAAGAGACCATAATATCAATAATTAAAATACTAAAATTAAAAAAAAATATTGAAAAATGATCTTATTATGAATTGGTTAACTAAATATTCAGTAATGACAGACTAATATTTGATTACCAGTATTACTAATATTACTAATATGTTATCACATTTAGTATTTCCCGGTATATGCGATAATAAATTTTGTTAAGGCCGATACCTGATATTACGAATTTTTCGGCTGGTTATATTATATTTAGTACATAAACTTTCATGATGCCGATAGTGAAAATATACTGAAGTGTGAAAAAAAACGTGTTAAACATGCTCTGATTATAAATTTGTTGACTAGATGTTCTGATTTAATGACAGTTTAATATTCAATATCTCATACATATAGTTGGTATTTTCCTGTTCATAGGATAATAAATTTTGTTACCGCCGATTCATAATATTGCGAATTTATCGGCTAAATTTTATTATATCTAGTACATGAAAATACCATGATGTCGACTATGGAAAATTGAGATATAAAAATAAAAACGTGTTGAAAAATGCTTCATTCATGAATTTGTTTACCAGATGTTTTATAATGAGAATACAATATTTAATACCTATTATGTTCCGTACTTTTTATAGTAAATTCATTAATCAATGTTGTAGAGGTTCTACAACTAATTTTTTTTTTTTAATGTAAGTGCTGAGCAATCGCAAGATTGCCTGCCTTATTTACCAAAATGTATACAAAGCCAAATTTCATGATGGTAATTACTTTCAAGATTTGTTACTTCGAAAACAAAGTTGAAAAATGTTTAATAATCATACTAAATTCTCTTTAAAATGTTATTAGCTTCGAGAGGAACAATTTTGAAGGAGAAAGTGTACTTTTCTCCCATAACATAATAAGTGGCCTTCAAAAGACACCTTTTGGCCTCTTTTTGAAAGGCCTTTCTGGAATCAAGTCTACTTAACACACAGAGTACTCACAGTTTTTTTCAAGCATGTTGACGCACAAAGCAAAGATTTATCAAGCCTGTTCAAAGAGCGGCCAAGTCGAAAGTCCATTGAGAACATTAACAATCACTGTCTTCTGATGCTTCATTTTCACGTCCTGATGACATCGTCGCCACGAACAATCAAGTGTCAAAGATCGATTCCAGAGGATCATGGTATGTATCTTGACACAAGGGTTTATCAATCACAATAGAACATTTGTATCACATTTTTACTCCATTATAATATTCAATACTGATCAGTTCCTAATCATTTTAGATCCAACTATCAACATTTCACTAACATTTCATTACACAACTTTATTTTGATCTCATCCTCAAATTATTTCTCAAATTCTTTTAACGCGAAAATTCTGTCCAAGATCACATTTTGCACTCGTATTTTATATTCACAATCACCACATTTTGTACAATAATAAAGTTGAGAAGATCCAGTTAATATTGTTACAAGTCGGAGCCAGAGTCTTTCGAGATTTGTTAACTGAAAGATTTTTTCGACTCATTTGTATTATTGTTATTTTTTGTTGTTGAATTGGGTATCAAGGTCCCGATTGGCGGTAAAATTTATCCAGGTGACGAGATCCGTCAGGGAGGGTCGTGTTGACTTTCCGGAGTCCCGACGACGTACTGCCGACCACGGGACGTCGTATCCGGTCGGAGAATGCGCGCCTCTCTGGCTCTGATCTAAACCTAAGGGGCAGAGTGGAGCAGAGGACGATCTGTCCCCGACCCGGCGAACCCGACAAGACCACCGCCACCGACTACCAGGACCGTCTGTCCAATTCCCGTTTTTCGAAAAAAGATTTTTTTCATCTTCTCTTCTCCAATCTGGATAATTTCCAATCTGAATTGTCCCTAACTTGGATGGTTTTCTCTAATCTGAAGTTTTTTCCGAATCCGGAGCCTTTTAGGGGTCTAGAACCTTTTAGACGTCTAGAGCCTTTTAGACGTCTAGAGCCTTTCAGACGTCTAGAACCTTTTAGACGTCTAGAACCTTTTAGACGTCTAGAGCCTTTTAGACGTCTAGAACCTTTCAGAAATCTGATGATCCTCACCAAACTAGATCCAGATGATCAACCATCTGTGGTACCAAGGTTCACTAAGCCTCTCAGAAATATCCGATTATCACAAACCTGATTAAGTCGATCAGATATATCTATTCTAGATCTAAGAATCAAAATTCCTGAAACGCATTTTGGGTTCCCAGGTCTTGTTACATTTTTCCTGGCTGAGATTACCAGATTCCATAGAATACGTATTTGAATGACCCTTACAAACAAGCCCTCAAATCAACCTTGAGATTTGAAGAAACTTCCTTCCAGATTGTTCAGTTTCTGGATCCTAGTCAGAAATCCTGGTTCCTGCTAAATTTTTTTGTTACCATTTTCTCCCAAAATCGAATCAGATAAAGTTCTATTCTTCATCTCTGAAAGCTTTCACGCTCCATGGAGTCTTGAAAGAGAAGGCTGCCGCTCGGTTCATAAAGGGGGGATTTCCTCTGAGAGTTGTGGTTGTTATCGGGAGTCGGGATAAAGTTTTTTGGGAATGGGAAGTCGGTTGATGTAAAATTTGGAAAATGCCTGGGGCACCAGATCGACACGACACAAGCACGGCCCCGACCACTTCTTCCTATTGATCGAAACGCATCCGTGGAACGCGAAAGCAGATGCGCCATGAAACCCAGAACCGCGGCGCGAATTCGGTCCGGCTTTCGCGCATGATAACCTGATGATTGCTATTTTCCAGGTGCTCGGAATTTCCGGCGGGCGTAGTTACTATATCGGACCCAGTTAAGAGCCATCGGGGACCGATTGGGAGCGTTACGTGCCTCCCAGACATAAGGAGAGAGAAAAGAGAGAATTTTTCTCTAAGGAGAGACTGGAAAAGGATAAGGAAGGGAGTGATAAACTCTTTTGAGAGACGAGTATCACTTTAGGGGAAAGAGGAATTGATATTGCCCGAGGAGGGTTTAAATTAGTAGTTTCGATTCATGGTTTTTGCATAAAATATGTAAGAAATAATTGGAAAATTGAGATAAGTAAAAAAAGCTGCTCTTTTCTTATTATTTAAAAAATTCTTGTGAATAAATACATCTTTTGAGAATGCTTAAATGAGTAGGCTCAATTTTGTTTGCGGGATAAATAATTCAAAATAATAATAATTTAGGTATGCCTCTTTTGAATATACTATTATTTAAAATCAACGTTTCCTTCCCAATTAAGCTTCATCGTCGATATGGTCACAATAAATATAATTATGTTTTATTCAATCTGTAAATTTGACTGTAAGTAACTCTAGTTGAGACTTTCGAGACCTGAAGTCTTTTAAATAAAATTAATAGAAATAATCATGATAATAATAATAATAGTAGTAATAGTAGTAGTAGTAGTAGTAGTAGTAGTAGTAGTAGTAGTAGTAGTAATAATAATAATAATAATAATAATAATAATAATAATAATAATAATAATAATAATAAATGCCTGTTGAGGATGCTTTGGCTAGCTCAAGCGATTTGCAGCCAACCACCTCATCAGGAATACCGTGGGAGAGCATCATATGGACAACCAAAATGATGAAAGAACTGATGCGTCTCTGTTACCAAAGCAAGAAATTCAAGACTAAGCGCGAAAAGGGCTACAAGTTGAGGACAAAGTTCGCGGAGAAGTATCTCTATATATAGAGAGTTTTAGTGAAGGACCTCATCATGAAGGTCAAGGACATCCGCAATAATCTTCTAATCTCAGAAGACCGAGCAATAGAGATTAGGCGAGAGGTAGAAACGTCGGGAGAAAACGTCAACAATGAACATTAGCTGGATGAAGCTGTGCACGATCTAGCCGAGACTGATGAAGCAATACCCCGCCATGACATCACGTTGTTGATGTTCCTGCACAAGCTCTAGATGCTTCAGTACCACCTTCATCTTCCAGAAGCAGACAGCCCGATTCAACCAAAGGCTGTAGTGGAGATTCAGTTGGTAGCTCTAAAAAAGCATACAGAGGTGACGCAAGTTGCCTTCAACGAACTCTGCTGCTGTGTAATAACAACATCATTAAATGAAGAACTTTGAAACACACCAATAACTTGATATTGTGCTTGCCAAAAGATCCGCGCAACAAATTTCGATCTTTGTTTTTATGTTTTTAACATCTTGATTTCACAAGGCACTTGACTTAGTCCGTGGCTGGTAATGAACGGGGTGATATAACCCGAAATCAATTTTTGACGAAAAATAATAGTGCGCTGAAAAAGCATCCAAAAGTGACGCAAGTTGCCTTCAACACACTGTGCTGCTGCGTAATGACAATATCGTTACGTGCATGTCAAACAAATCTGCGCAACAAATTTCGAACTTTATTTTCAAATTTCTAAATTTTTACATCTTGACTTCATCAGGCGCTTGACTTAGTCCGTGGCTGGTGACAAAACACCGGGTCATATAACCCGAAATAAATTTCTGACGAGGAAATAAGTGGATTACTGATTCTGGTAAGGCGTTTGGGAAAAAATTGCAGAAGCAATTTAGACGCTTCGTGGTTCCAACTTGAGAACGAAAAGGCAAGCGAGAACCCTGTTTCCGAACCTACTATCATCACAGACTCAGATGTTTCAGTGGTTTTGGAAAGATCTAGTAATTGGAATGATCTAGTAATTAGAAAGCCTGTAATTCGATAGCCTGTCTCCCAACGATTTATGAGTGTCTGACAGCTGTAACCGCAAATATAGTTTACGCTCATTGTGATGAGAATAACATCGTAACCGAAGAACAAAAAGAATGTTGTAAGAACTCGCGGGGCAGTGAAGATCTAGTTACCATTGACACTGTGGCCATGACGCAAGCTAGGAAAGATCAAAGAAACTTGCAAGAAACTACAAGCAAGCGTTCCCTTCGATACCACATGATTATTTGGTTCAAGTTTGGAAAATTTACGAGATCTGCCCACGCATCATCGACCTCGTTGGTCGTGCGATGATGCTTTTGGAAACAAGTATCAAGTACTTTGATCATGGACAACCAAGGACAACTAGACTAATTCGTATTACGACGGGTATCTTTCATGATGACTCCTTTAGTGCATTATGGTTCTGTTTAGCGATGATTCCATTGAGCCCAACTCCAAAAGGCATAGCCCATGGATTCAGAATGCATGATGATGAGGATGGTCATATACTGACCCATGTTTTGTACACGGATGATCTTAAGTTGTACGCTAGTTAAAACCAAAAACTGAAGCAAGCGATCAATGTCACTAGACAGTTTTCGAATGAAATCCACATGGAGATTGGACTAGATGAATGCAGAACAGTGCATTTCAATCGAGAAGAATTGGAAACGGAAGAATTGGAGAACAAGAATGAGGACCGTATAAAGGTCCTCAAGTTACGAGACGAACTTTGGATCAAACCTGGGTAAATAACCCTAGACCAATTTCTGTCGAGACAATATATAGTAATAAAATGATAGCTCTAAAAAAGCATCCAGAAGTGACGCAAGTTGCCTTCAACAGACTCCGCCGCTGTGTAACGACAACACTGTTACAACACTGCTAAGGCCACAGCATGCGGCACGGTGGTCATGGAAAAGATATTTCTGGTCATGGTGAGCTGCTTGATGATCAGACAGATCTCACTTATTAACAGTCTGGCCAGAAAGAACATCTGCTCAACGTGGGAAACGGTGGAACAACGGCTGTCCCTGTTGAGGATGCTTTGGCTAGTTCAAGCTTTTTGCAGCCGAGATCTTCAACAGGAATACCATGAGAGAGCGCCAACTGAACAATACAAATTATATAAGAATAGATGCGTCTCTGTAACTAGAGCGCAAAGTTCAAAACTAAACGCGATAAGGGACACAATGTCTGGATGAGGTTCGCAGCAAAATATCTCCTCTACATCCAAAGGTTGGTTGCTCTAAAAGAGCATTCAGAGGTGACTCACGTTATCTTAAACACACCTTGCCGCTGTGTAACGACAACACCGTTGCAAGACGAACCTTAAACAACACCATACATTCTATAATGTGCCTACCAAAACAACATCGCATGAAATTTCAAACTTCGAAATAAAGTTTTTAACGTCTTCAAGTAATTGATGTAATTTCAATTATTGATCTTTTATTACCTGGATATTTTTGATTATTTGTCAATTTTTTTTTATTTGGAAAACATACTATCATATATTTGTGGTTCAGAATTTGTCTATTTTGGTTGAAGATTGAACTAATTGTTGAAAATTCGTTATTTCGAGAAGGATGCTCTTCCTTTCAGAATGAAAATTTATCCACGTATTTCTGATGAAGTTCATTCTTTTTCTTCAAAAAGTGTACTGTTATGTTTTGAGTTTCAAATTGATCCCTATTTGCTAAAAATTCTACTACCTAGTGGAAAGTTTTCGTTCGAAATGAAACTATTCTGTTTGATAAGTCATCTTTTTGACTAGAAATTGATCTTTCAGTTGAAATGTAATAATTCTTTATTGGAAATGTATCTCATGGTTGAAAGGTAATTCTTTTTATTGAAAATTCTTCTATCATATTTATGACCTACAATTCTGCTCTTTAATTATTAACCCTCAATAGTCACACCTTCGCGGTGGGACATGGTAGTTACGCTGGGTGAATTTCACCCATTCGACCTTTGCTGTTAAATATCTTGGGTTACACTTGGTCAATTTTCAAAGATTTTGTTTTTAAAATATGAAAAAACTTATCCAGAATATAATGTTATAGGTTTTAAAGCGATAAATTGAATTGAAAGTACTTTAATTCGTTCATAATTCATGACTGTTTTTTGAAAAATCACTTTTTTTCGAGTGGCTATTTTTTAAACAAAAAATGAGATCAGTGAACTAAAAAAAGCATTTTCCGAAAGTTTAAGGATCCAACTTCCAAATTTTGTTGGCAGTTTAACCGAACTTTTCAAAAACATTATTTTTTTGTTAACCGAATATAGGCAAGTTTTCGAGTTTTGCAGGTGAGGTGCGATACTACAATACTGCATCTTTGGACTGAAATAATTAAATGTGATCGTAAACTTAACTGTTTTTTTCATTGCAATTCTAATCTTACAAACGTAATTTTATTTTATATATGAAAAATTATAATAGAAATTGTAAATTAAACTTATAAAATGAAAGTAGGTGTTAACAATCTTACATTTACGTTGAAGGGACAAGGCGCATTGCGAACACACTTTTGCGACCTGATCTTTGCACACGCAATGTATCCGCGTTGGCGTACAACTTTTCCACCTGGCTCGCTTGCCGAAATTTTGCCCGCGTCATCATATTGACGCCCTTTCTAAACAAACAATAAAAAACCACACGTAAAAGCGCTCAAAAAAAGTGAATCTTTGAAATTGTCGCACAAAAGAATGTTTCTACGTATCTGGAATTTGTGACGCAATAGCCACACTTGGTACAATACACCCAGGGCCAAACTTTCGATGAGTCCCCTGCAACGACGTGACGGACATTGAAGCTGGCAAGAGGCGTGCGCATAGCGATGGGGCGTAACTTTTTTCCCACTCACTCCCAGGCCTCCACGGTCACTGGTTTTCAAAAGACGATCCGTTAAAAAATAGTGCTGGGTGTAGTTCACCCAGTGTGACTATTGAGGGTTAAGAGATGGTGTTTTGTAGTCGACAGTAAAATTAATTAGGGAAAATTAGAAAATTTCGCATATTCCTGGTGAAATAAAATGCATCTTTTATGGTCGTAAAATAATACTCTTCGATAAAAAAGGCTACTATCATATCTTTTGTTCCATCATTATTCTGTTGACTTTCCAACTATATTGTCCAATGTAATTTTTTTTGGTCACAACATTAACGTTTTTTTTCAACGTTCGTCTTTTTAGATAGAAAATCCGTTCCTTGAGATAAAAAAATCATCTTTTGGTGTAGAAGTCATCTTTTCCTCCTAAACTTTTCTTTTAAACTAATCTTCTCTTATTTAGTTAGAATTGCAACTATTTTTGTTAAGAGTTTAATCTATTGCGTTTAAGAATTCGATCATTTAGTTGAAGGTTCATGTTCAACTACGTGGTTGCTAATTCATCCTTCTGAGTAAAAAATCAATTTTAGTGTTGGAATACTGTTTTTTTTGGTTTGGAAGTCACATGCCTCCTGGAACATTTGACTTTAAATTTAGAAAACTCATGTATTTTGTTAAAAATTTATCTCAATTCTTGCCGGGAATACCGGTAAATAGCCTAAGATTTTGTGTTGCAGCACTGAAGTTATATATGTTAATTTCAATAATTATATTCTGGTTGCAATGAGACAACTTCCAACAAAAAACCCTAAACTGCTGGTAGAGCTAGCAACTGTATTTCTGAATACAAATTTTTATTATCATATTTTTCCATAGAATTGTAAATAAGTTCGTAAATAATCCTATGAAAGATATTCATAAAGATCTCTTCGGATCCGCACTTGGCGGATGGGGGCTAGGCGGAAGAAAGTGCAACAGAGACCAAACCGCGAGACTTCTGCTACATAGTGTGTTACAGCCATGCGTGTAGTGCCTAGTACGTCCATGACTGTTCGGTTGCTTGCATGGGTTCAGCCATGCTCGTCAGCTGCTTTTCAAATCTGAAGTCGTTATTTTTTTAATTAGTGTTATTGTTCCCAATGCGCGTTCCAAGTTTTGCATACATATGTTGGTCATTTTTTTATTTTTATTATTCATTTGAATATCGATATCGCGATATCTGATAAGTAGGGTAAGTGTACCGGTCTCCGGACACGTACCAGTCGTCGGACAATCCTATGCATTCCGTCGTAGAAATAGTTCAGAAAACCATTATCATTAAAGGTAAATAGATGTTTGAAATTCGCATAATTT
>WSXT02031315.1:0-13716 GCA_011762715.2 Neuroterus valhalla | reverse complement strand
GACATAGCTATTTTATTTGTTTCTGTGCTACTTTTTTATTACCGAGACTTTGGTGTTAAAGACTATACTGGTGATTATACTGGGGGCGACTGGTGTTGGGGGGTGTAAAATTCTACAAAAACCTAATACTTCTGTGATGAGAAAGTAAAAATGAATGTGTTCTTCCTTTTTAAAAAATACCTCACAATTCTTTTTCAATAAAATTCCGGAGTGTGTGCAGATTTTTAATATTGATTCAAACTTACATATAGTTATTGAGAACATTTTTGCGAGTGGATCACATCGTTTCTACTCAATTTAAATCTGAGTTGATATAAGGCTTCCGTGATTCTAAATAAAAATTCTACAATTGCGAGCGATGCCAATTGAAAATGACATAATTCATGAAGCTGGTGTCATTCAGTTTGATATATATTTCTAGAAATCATTTTTTTTCTACTGCCTTCCAAATTTACAACTTGAATACAACTTTGAGTATTTGAATTTCGAAAATTTCAACTATGGAAGATTTTTATTTGTAAGTTTCGTATTATGAACGCTGACCTAAAAAATATTCCATTTCGAATAGTCCAATACTTCAATCGTACATTATATTTTTAAATTCAATCATTAAATTTTTTAATTAATATTTTTCGTACCTACTGTTTTGGATTTTGCAATTCAGAAATTTTTTCGTCGGTTCTCGGATTTTCGAGTCGGGTCGCTAAGGGAGAGAGCAGCAGAGATTGAGCGGTATTTTATTTTCGGGTCTGGTCGTGTTTTCGAGTTTACGGGTCCGATTTTGAACCCAAACTCGAACCTGACCTGACCTGATCCGATCCACAATAAACCCGACCCGTCAGGAGAAAAAGTTATCATTCTAAATGTCACTTCTAATCACATGGAATAATGTCGGATAGAAGGATTTGTTCTGAAATTCTTTAAAATGGTTACGATTCTAGTGGAAAATATTGAAGAACTTATGATTTTAAGTTTTCCAATTTTAAAGACTAATTGTAAAATCGCTTTATTTCCAAGTTTCCATGCCAAAGAGGCCAATTTCCAACATGAAAATATTAATTTTGAATGAATAAATGTCAATTTTGAAAAACGTACCTGCATCTTCAGCGAAAACAGAATCATTTCATACCAAATATCTGTCTTTTTGCCTCGTTGAGTATTTACCAGAAAAGATATACAAAATTGTTTTGATACTTCCGAAGAATGACATACACTGTAGAAAAAATTTTGGGGAAAATTCCACAACATGTTGGTAACGCAAATCACAACAATGGTTTGGGGAATTTTACCCAAAAATGTTTGGGAAAATTTACTCAAGATATATTGGGGAAAATTTCCCCAAGAAATCTTGGGGAATATCCCCTTAAAATTGAGAAACTTCCACCAAATATATTAGGAAATATCCCCTTAAAATTGGGGAGCTTCCATGAAATATATTGGGGAGTATTTCCCAACGAATGTTGTGGAAAATTTGCCCCAAAATGATTGGAGAAAGTTCCCCAATGAATGGTGTAGAATATTACCGTTGACTTGTGAAACTTCCGCAAATATTTTCCACAAGTTGGGGAACTTCCCCCAAATATTGTATGGAATGTCTCCTACTAAGTAGGGAGCTAGAATTTCCTTAAAATTTATTTATAAATTAAAAGAATAATTAGATCAATTTTTCTTATAATCTATCAAATTTATTTTATACCCTCATATGCTTGATAATACATGTTGACAATTTTTACTTCATATAAACTAATACATATTTATATCTTTCTGAACTTAAATTAAAAATTTAGATTGAAAATAAAGACTGCTGGAAAAATCTATGATTTTATCCATAAGCGTTTCTGCCCTTGCATTGCGATCTATTTTTGAAGATTTCCCGCTCCTTTTGCTTCCATTCGGGCCGATGTTTAAGATCATCCTGCAAAGCAAACCAAAAAAATTTTATCAGAATTAAAACATCATTTTATCATTATTTACATTTAAGGAAGAGGAAAATTAATTTTCAAAACATACCTTTGAATAAATTCCAACGAAGATGCTTGCTTAGTTGGATCATCATAACCGTACACGAAGTATGGAAGCAGCAAAAGCAGAATCCCATGCAATAACGATATCGTTTCCAAAACAATATCTCTTTCAATCAAAACGGCGCAGTGGCATGTTTTGTCATAAAAAAACATTCCTGAAACAAACAATAAAATGTATTTTGTTGTGATGAACATAAAAAGTGTGGTATTCTCTGAAAAAAATGTTTTGTTATGCTAAAATTTACCTTTTACAACCAATACCGGCCTGAAAGAGTCTCGAGTATTCTCGATATCCTCATCTGAAGCGTTCGGATCCTAAACACAAAAATCTGGTTAACTGAACAAGTCGATACAAAAATTTATATTTATTTTGCTTAGTCAATTGGCTCAGGTATTACTAATTTTGTTATTATTTGAAGTAATTTTTCAAAATACTCAAAACAAAAGTGTCGAGATCTCCTCCTTCAAAATAGCAAGCAACGATGGGCAAGAAGACCATAATTGAAGGCTGCTTACTTTTGAGCTTTTTTCTGCCTCTTTTGCCTCGTTTAAATGTTTAAAAATGTTTGCTACTATTTCAAGAGCATTTTTCTTTCCTCGGTAGTATCCGCAATAGCTACGAAAATAAGAAACTATTTCTGGACCCTTCATTTTCATATTTTTGTACCAGATTTCCTCAACGTTTTTCCCGAAGAGCGTTTCCAAATGGGCCAGAAAATAGGTTTCATCCTTCAGATGAGGCCAGTGTTCTCTCAAAATGTCCTCCAACCTCAATTTTTTTATCCTTTCTTCTATTGATAACCTTTAAACTGCTCAAGTAAATATGCCTTTTTACTCTCTTGCGGATCTTCACTACCATTTTCGGGAAGGGCAGGTTGGAAAGCCACGCATCCATAGCAATCTTGTTTTTTCCATATTTCAGAGGACGTCGAGAGGTCGAATCACCTGAATCTTCATTCTCAGAATTTTCTGCATCAGAATAAAATCTTCTACGCTTTCGGTTGATTGCTTTTATATACCTGAGAAAAGGAAAAATTCCATTCAAAACATTAAATAATAAATAACTGAATTACCTTTTTAATCTCGTCATTATGCTTATTACCAATTATATAAACGAAATGCTAAAACATAGCAGAAGCAATAAAATATTATGAATACGCTTTTTAGCCGTTCATAGATGCGACTCCTTAGTAACTCCACTCCGTCGGAATATACAATTGATTCATCACCCTTCCACGTGGTGTGTTTGAAGACCTTTGGAAATCTTAAAACCGTTTCTTTTGCGATTCTCAATGCGTCACCGTATCCTGTAGCCATAACATCAACCACGTTGTCTACTGAATTTCTTATAAGATCTAATGTTTTCGAACTTGAATTCGTGGAAGTGTTAGTGTATCCACTAGAAAAAATCCTTTGCCATATTAAAGGCGACATGAAGGAACCAGTTGAAGAAGTCGAATTTCTCCCTGAAGGTACAGAACAGTACAAAATACTGCTAGGACTTAAAGGCAACATGTCTCATTCTAGCTCTACTGAAAGAAATTAGATTTAAGTATCAGTTATAATCGTTAGCTCACCTCTGCTGCTGGGAGTCCGTGGTGTATCATAAGAACCATCTCTCGGCATGGAAACATCTTGAGATTCCCAACCTTCAGCTTTAGGGAGAATCATAAGCGTCGCTGGTTTCGGCAAAGTTTTCAAGTAACTAATCATGCATTCGATCTCCTCAAACTCTGCTCCATCTCCTTCAAGAACAAATTATAAAAGAAATAATTTTAACTACATATTCCTACCATGATTTCATACTATGATACACCAACATTTGTAGGAGAATTTAAGGACCTCCCATATATTTTTTTTTTTTGGTCAAAAGTTGAAGTTGAAATAAAAACTCGTTCAAGCTTTTTAAATTATACGTACAATTCACGTACATAAAAAAATAAGAATTTTCTCAAAACACGTAGGACAAAGAATTCCTCTTTCAAGAAGAAAAACACAATGGTATATGTTGGTTTTGCTTTTCAAAAATGCATTTTTGCGACCCACTGTATTGTGCGAATGGAACATACACATACCTTGTACATTTAATGTCAAATAATAAATGATGTAACATACATATATTTCGACGTAAATATGCTATCTCCATGTTAAATATTTGAAATTTGTTTAACTTTCAAATGTGATAATGCGATGTTAATAAATGCAGGGAAAAAACACAATGTTCACCAACAATGTTTGATGTAATTAAAACACACGCCCGCTGTTCTCGTTACTCGCCACCCCGGGCGCAGGCATCGTTTTGTCTATCCCCTCCCACGGGCGGCTCACAGCGAATAGGATGCATCCTCGGTTGACTCCGTCTTGCTTTTTCTGATTGGCTCTTGGTTTTGGCTCAGGCCTGTAACCCGTCGTTACTGCTTATGGGAACTCTGAATTTCTCGTTCTTTTGCTAAGGGTCTAAGAGAATATAGAGTATCGACTCACTATAAAGGGGTATAAAGTTCAGACACGTAGTTCTTCGAACCCGAAAATGAGCCAATTTTGTCGGTTGCACGTTTCACGTTGACAGCAGTGTGTAAACAATCATTACGGAAAGTAAGTGCCTCTCAAGTTATTGCTTTTTATGAATACTTTTTTGCTATTTCATGTTTCGTGCACAAAAGTTTTTTGTTCAGCGTAGTTTTACGAACAATTTGGTGTCTCATCTTTCCAGGGTAAAACTTTTCTGAGAAACTTAGATCGAGAGAGAAGCAGCACGAGCAGCGACGGAGCGGAGAGGAGTACGTAACACCAAAAGGCAAGCGCGTGTGTGCCAAGGGAAAATTCAAACCCAATTCAGTGAATAATTTGATCAAAAATAATAAATTTAGAAAAAACCTAAATGTTTGTATCATATTTCATTGAAGTAACATGAGAATCATTGTTATTCCTATACTAAAAGTGAGAGTACGCGCGATCTGTAGGTTATCCCCTTTTGGTCGCTAGGTACTCCTGGGGTTACCACACCGAGTTACGAAAAAACTCATATATTGCACAAGCGTGTATATAATAAACTGATATTTCTGGACATTATTAATCGGAGGTTCAATGAAAGTGGTTTTTATTTTGGCTTTAGAAATTCGGTTAATTTGAAAATGCAAAAGTTTTTCGGGTTTCCTATGAAAAAAGAAAAATGAGGTGTGGAGGCTCAACAAATATTTTAAAACCGTTAAATTCATTTTCGTTCAAAATGTATAGCTTCAAAATTGTCCCTTCTCAAACAGCAAATAGCGATTTACTACTTTTAATATTTACAACGGTTAAGCAGATGTTGCTGCCTCCAACTTTTCAATTTGAAACATCTTTATGATTTTGAGAAACAGATGGTTAATGTTAAAGTAGGTTTTACCCGAATCGTCACCTCTCTGTACCTTTCTTGTGTCTCTATTTACAGCTCCCGGTAAACCCTTGCTGATCCTCAACCTTCTTGCCTGTTCTCATCTTCTTAACTTCACGACCAAACATATTTGTTTTGTCTACGTCATGAACTTTGTCACTGCCACCCCCACTTCAATTAGTTTCCGATTTCACCCTCGAATATCGATTCCTGTACTTCAAATCCTCAGGCGTTTTCGAGAATCACTCAAGTAAACATCCCTTATTCTATGGTCGGTTTTCTATCCTGTATAATCATTCGCGAAGCAAGCCTCTGAAACGTCCCAAGGAGTGGTCACTAACGCAAGCCAACGCATAAGCTTGTCCTGTATCGTGATCCGCAGCGCAACATATGGTGCTTCGAGAGCCCGATAGTGAATTTAACGATAAGGATTCAAGTCCACAAATGATGAACTAACCTTTAAATATTTTTATTTGTGCACATAAATAATAATGAAAATCGCGAGTGATTGAAAAACGAATAACAAAAATCCGAATAACGAATCCGAAAAATAAAAACAAATAACGAAACCGAATAACGAAAACGAATATAACAAACATTGGACATTAACGAAACGTGATCGGACATTTACTAGTGAAGTGAATAACGAATAATATCAGACTTATACGAACTTGCGAACTTGTGTACTTTCTAACGAAAACCAACTGTGAAGTGTGTATAGAGTTCCATGTGAGTAAAAATCGTGCATTGGCTCATACAAAACATTAGCACAATTCCTGCATCGTCATATCACGTGGAAGTAGGCAGAAACATTGAGAAATTCAAAATCGAATGGAGCACTTTAGGAGCAGCAGCATAGCTATCATCAGCCAGCAAGAAACAACTCAGCCCAAGTAAATCAACGCAAACGAAAGTCTTTCATGCTTGTTATCTGAGTCATTATTTCCATGCATATTCCCTTCCCATATTTATCTTGCTAGTTTCGAATTGCTCTATTGTATTTCGGGGAAGGATAATTTTGATACAAAATGGATCCGAAAAATTTCGCGCCTTATAAAAACTCGTTCGAGAGCGTGCCGCTCTAAAGACTGAAGTAACGAAGTAAAAAAACTATCTTAAACGGCCTGCAAGGGAGATAATTATAGAGCTATTACGAGAAAAGTATGCGAGAGTAGAAAACATTGAAGATCTCTTTATTACAAGAAAACTATCGAGTCCCAAAAATGGATTTACCTAAATTCGAGGGCTCTTATGAAAAATGGCTTGGTTCTAGTGATATTTTTAAATCAGCAGTTCATAATAATCGAAAATTTACGGAATCCGAAAAATTAATGTATCTGCGATCGTGCCTGATAGGAAAGGCAGCAGAAAAAGTCGAATAGTTCGAAACTACTTCCGCGAATTATGTAGTAGCATTGAATATTTTGGTGAAATACTATGATGACCCCGCCGCGGTAATTGATAATCGAATTGGAGCCCTTTTTTAGTTACCTTCCTGTCAAAATTCATCTGCAACCGCGTTAGGAGATAAACTCGATATTTCGACAAAGCATTATCGAGCACTTGAAGCCCTGAATCAACCGTTTTTGGAATCCTTTCCAATTTATCTAATCGTCTCAAAACAAGATCCACAATCGCGTCTCAAGTGGAAGGAAGAAACTCAAGGAATCGCGCTTCTAATCATGAACAAACTGCTCGACTTTCTGCATTCTCGTCGAAAGGTTCTTGAAACTCTTAAGGTTGTAAGAAGCGAAAAAGTTGATCAGTCGATTAAATTTAATTCAAAGGGTCATCAAAATAATCAACCATTTAAACGGCGGCAAAACGGACTGAACGATAATTATCGAAATCTATCCTCGTATGCGACGCAAGTGAAACCGTTCTGTCATTTGTGTGAAGATTCCCATTTCACACAATATCGTGAGCCCCTCGTGAATGCGACGGTACCTGAGCGCATAAATATGGTTAAAAAGGCAAATCTATGTTTCAATTGCCTAAAATCCAATCAAAGCGTGCAGGACTGCCAGTCGAGTCACTGCAAATCATGCAATAAAAGACATCATTCTATATTGCATATTAAGAACGAAAAACCAGTGATATCTACGCATGTAAATGCAATCTTTGAAAACCAGCATACCGTCGGAAAATATCATAACGTCCGCGATTGTTTATATAATGGACAAAAGAGGAAAGCCTCATGAATGCAGAGTTCTGTTTGACTCATGCTCACAACCGCATCTCTTAATGAGAAGAATGTCCGAAAAATTAAATTTGTCCAAACAAAAAATTGACATTCCTCTAGAATATAATATACTGCCAGCACCACCGTGAAATCGCGTTTCAATAACTTCTCTCTAGATGTTGATTTTCTGAAAGTAGACGAAATAAACGAACGTTTGTCTTCAGAACCAATCAACAAAACGCAATTAAATATCCCTTTGAATCTGAGATTAGCTGACCCCAATTTTAACAAGCCAGGTCCCATCGATGCGATCATTGGTGCTGAATATTTTTTGCAACTTTTAAAAGTCGGGCAAAGGAAAATCTCTGGACAAACTGCTGTATTACAAAACACAGTTTTTGGCTGGATAATAGGTGGTAAAATCACTTTACCAAATTTTCCAAAATCAACCTCTTGCCATCTATTGACAATGTCACTGACAAGTCAAATAGAAAAATTTTGGGAAATCGAAAATTGCCTAGAGGGTAAAATTTCATCGAACGAGAAAAATGCGTGCGAAATTCACTATAGAAAAAATACGTATTAAAAACCCAGAGAGCGGAAGATATACTGTTAGACTTCCATTCGAAGAAAACGTAGTCGATTTAGGCAAATCATATACAACCGTGAAAAAACGCTTCTACGCACTCGAAAGATCTCTAGCGAAAAACCCGAAAATGAAAGCGAAATATATCGAAAATCTAAAGACATACGAAAAGAATAATCACATGACTGAGGTCAAACAAGTGAGGCATCATATTTGTCAAGGCGCCTTACGCTTATATTATTCGTGCTATGAAATAGTAATCGACTTCTTTTTATTATTGAAGTGATTATTTTATCCTTTTTAGTTTAGATATGATTTTTAATTAAAGCGTTTTTAGGAATTAAATTTTTTTTTATTCTGATCTTTTAAGTTTCGGTCACCCATCCAAGTACTTACTGAGCCCAATGCTGCTCAACTTCGGTGCTTCCCTTAATGTAACGCGTAACTCTGATTTTGTCGATTTACCGAATCACGTGCCAATTCTCTTCCTTATAATTTATTTCGTGGTTTTATATAAATATATGTGTAAAAGATGTCCTATCTCAAATTTCTTAAAGGCTTACCTAGATAAATCGCCAAATAGCGCCAATAAAAAGACCGGGAGCGCCAAAAAATCGCCAAATATAAAAAAGCGCCAAACTGAAAAATGTTTACGCCAACGTTCAAAGAAATGCACCAAATTGGCGTAACATCGCCAGTGTTGGCAACCCTGCTATTATCTGCCTCATCATGCAGTGATCAAGGAGTCAAGTCTGACAACGCAGCTTTACGCAGTTTAGGAAGGCTCAGCCACGACTCTCATGGTACTCTCATGGTGGGTCCCACAATCCAAGATAACTTATTTTCTATACTCACTGGTTTCCGCTCATACGCCTTTGTACTAACGGCTGATATAGAAAAAATGTATCGTCATATTTTAATACACCCTGATGATCGAAAGTATCAAAGGATTTTGTGGCGAGAAGATTCCCAAAAACCCTTGGAAATATTCGAATTTAATACCGTAACTTACGGAACTTCCGCCGCCTCTTTTCTAGCAACTCGGTTTCTTCATCAACTCACGAACGACGAATCTGAATTCTTTCCAAAGGCTTCTCAGGTATTAAAAACTGATTTCTATGTTGATGACATGCTCACCGGAGCCTCAACACACGAAGAAGCTGCATTGATACGCGATGAATTAATCGAAATAACGCGCAAGGGTGGACTAAATTTGAGAAAGTGGCCCTCAAATGTTATCATCTAATTGAACCGTTAGCGGAACCGGCTGGAGAATCATTTTTATTACTAAATTTGGATCAAACAACCAAAATACTTGGGGTTCACTAGGACTCAAAACATGATGTTTTAGTGTACTCTTTTAATAAAATCGGCAATGAAAAAAAGAGTAACGAAACGTAACATTCTATCACAATTTGCTCAGTTATTTGGCCTACTCCGTCTTTTGGGTCCAGTTATTGTGCATGCGAAAATTCAAATGCAAGCATTGTGGCAATTGGGAATAGATTGGGAAGATGCTGCCCCGGTTGAGATACACACGGCGTGGTGCGATTATCGGAGCCAATCATGGGCACTAGATAAAACACAAATAAGGTAAAAGTGCCAGTCTTCGTCAATGCATGGGTTATCGGCAAATGGTGCAGTATTTAAGATATTTTAAGCTGTTGTGTTTTCCATCCTCAACAAAAATGTAATTTTTTACGTGTGTGGACACCACAGCATCGAATACATATGTTTATCAATGAGAACGTGAATGAATATATGAGAAAAAGAACCTTTTCTGTGGCCGGTCTCGCAGAGTGCAACAATCCAGTAGAATCCTTAAATTTTGGGTTAGAGTACCAGTCAGTAGAAAAGTCAGCAGTAGACGGTGAAAGAAACAAAAGGTTACGGTAGCAAAGCCTATATTCGTTGTATTAATAAATGTTTTTTCACTGAATTTTGACAGGTATTGGCAGTACTCTGTGATTATCATTTTAGGTTAAACAGTCACAAAATGTTTCCGTGTTCCGAAAGTAACTATTTTTAGTAAACTTTCATTAGTAAATAACCGTCTCTCCATGTTTTTTCCTGCAATATTTCACCAAGTTGAAAAAAGAAATAGTTTTTATTAAATTATACTTAAACGTTTTTGCCGATCACTCATACATGGAAGTGCCGATAACTGAAGCAGCCAGGTTCTTAACTTGCCGATAACCCATGCATTCTCGTATTTTTAACTACAAACTTCTTATAATATTCATTCTAATGAGACAAATCGTAAGTGAGAAGTAAACTACATTTCTAAAGGTCTGCTTTATTTGATAAAACCCATTTCTTAAGCTTCAAATATGATTACTATAGTTTTTAAAGCCTTTGAAATCCGGAATTCGCCTTAAGCTTCTGATAACTGGCACACTTACCTTAAATAGGAAAATTCTAATTGACAATCCCGTGAGCTTACAACTACACGGATTTAGCGATGCAAGCGAGCGAGCTCACGGTGCTTGCATCTACATCCGATCGGATAAATACTCCATCTAATTTATTAAAAACCTTTGTTGCGAACCGCGTTTCAGAGATCCAAAGAATCACCAGTTCATATGAGTGGCGACACGTTCGCTCTGAAAGCAAACCTGTTGACCTCGTGTCACGTGGCCTGCTACCTAGTGAGTTTGTCAGTTAGTAATTCTGGCAAGCTGGGCCTTCGTGGCTAAGCGAAAACAAAGATTTTTGGCCAAGATCTAAATAAGAAATCGTTGAAAATCCGGGAAAGCGTATTATCGTATCTCACGGTATAAAATTCGAAGACCCGGAAAGACATGCACCGGAAACCCGAAAATGGAATTTTTCGTATAAATTTTCGTCTCTCTATGAATTAAAGCGATTAATAGCATTTTGTGCACGAGTCACTAAGAACGCGAAATCCAATGAAAAATCAGTTTGCGATCTCTCAATTAAAGAACTGAAAACGCGACGACGAAACTAATCCAAATCATTCAATTCGAAGCGTTTCCTCATGAATTAAAAACTTTAAGATCGAAGCGAGCCCTAGAAGGCAAACTAGCACCGTTGTCTACCTTTGTTGATTCAGAAGGTATTTTGCGTGCAGGCCGTAGATTAAACAAATCTGAACTTTCCTACTCTCAAAAACATCTAGCTTTGCTATCACGAGACCATCATTTAACCAAGATCTTAGTTCGTGAAGAGCACACAAAAATGATGCATGGAGGCACGCAAGCCACGCTTAATGCCCTTCACAGAGATTTTTGGATTGTTAACGGACGAAACATGGTAAAAAACGTGATTCACAAATGCGTTATCTGCGCTCGTGCTAAACCTGGGACACCACATGCAGTATCCTATGGAAGATCTTCCGAAAAATCGACTCTCTCTGAATCGCCCTTTTTAAGCCTCGGGAATGATTATTGTGGTCCTTTCTATATAAAGGAGAAACGACATCGATATCGAACGAAGGTTAGAATATATGCAGCTATATTCGTATGCCTCGCGACCAAAGCAATTCATATCGAGCTTGTCGGTGACCCACTTGAAGAAGTGTACGTACAAAGGTATATACAAAAGTATGTATAAATGGATGTATAAGAGTACGTGCAAAATGACGTAACAAAGTTCGTAAAAAAAGAAGTACAAAAGGACGTACCGAATTGGGATACAAAATGTCGTACTTTTGTTCGTGCTTTGGTATGTCTTTTGGTACGTACTTTGGTACGTCGTGTCATAAATTCTTCTCTCATGAAGAATATATAATGGTCAGGATTTATGAATTAACGGAGCATTGGTCGTTGCAGTTACAGATAGAATATATTTAATAATAATATAATTCTTGAAACCAAATTACACTCATGGATGTTCATTACACTCATAAATCACGTCGACGGTTCTTAACATTCCAATCTCAACTTACGGGAAGACCGCGTTTCCCTCACGTCCGTTTGACTTCGTACAAAAGCTCTCAAATCTAGTCATTCTGTCGCCACTTCTGTGAATTATTTAAAAATCATAATCGGCAAGTAGGTTTTGCCAGCGTACAATCTGATGATTTTTCGTCTTATGCGTGTTTATGTGAATGAGAGCCTGACAATCAGTAATTACGATAAAAGAGATTCCAATCAGGAATGGTTGCAAACGTTCCATTGCCCAAACTATAGCCATCAACTCCAGTTTTGAAGAATGGTAACTTTTTTCAACGTCTGACGTTCGCCTGCTAATAGCGGAAACTAATTTAAGCGCTTTTTCCTCGTCTTCTTGGAAGAGCATTGCACCTAGCCCTATTGCGCTGGCATCGGTGTGCAGCTCGGTTCGCGTTGATTTGGGATTATAATAGGCTAAGATTGGAGACGACCCTATTCTGGATTTAATTTCCTGGAATGCCTTGTTTTGCTGTTCCTGCCATTCAAATTTAGCGTTCTTTCTAAGCAATGAAATTATAGGAGCACAAAGACTTGCAAATCCGGGTACAAATCTGCGGAAGAAACTAGCGAGACATAAAAACTACGCGCACCTGACACATTTTTCGGAGTGGGAAATTCTAAGATTGCTCGGACTTTCTTATCACCTGGACTCATTCCTCCGTCCCTAATCCTGTAGTCCAGATAATCTATACTTTCCAACCCAAATCGACATTTCTTCGCATTTAAAGTTAAACCAGCCTTTTCTAGAAGGCTCAAAATCGTTTCAAGCTTCTGCATAAGCTCTTCCCAGGATCGCGCGTACACTAAGATATCATCAAAATAATGCAAGGCTAAACTGTTTCCATAAGGACCAAAAATTATTTCCATTAATTTTGAGAAATAAAAGGGAGCGTTCATCAGCCCAAAAATAGCCCTTTAGAATTGGCCAGTTTCATCTTGGGTGATGAAGGCTGTCTTTTCCTTTGCTTGCTCGGTCAGGGGAATCTGAAGGTATCCCTGAGCCAGATCTAAAACTGCAAATATCGTGGCACCTTGTAAATATGCCAAGCTATCATCAAGATTAGGGAGTGGAAAGTGCATGCGTACCGTGTTTTTTTTCAACTTTCGATAATCAACGACAAGTCTGTTACTGCCATCCGGTTTTTTTATTAGAAGGCATGGACTAGCATACGGCGAATTAGTCTCAGTGACCAATTTTGCCTCTTTCCATTCTCTAACCTTATTTTTCATTGTTCCCCTTTTCGCGGCATTCGTAGGGTAAGCTTTACTGTAACACGGCTCAGCGTCAGATTTTATTTGAATATCCATTTTTATAGGCTCAGTGCACCCCAGCTCGGAAGGAACTAACGCTACGCAATTTCGGAATCGATTTACCAAAATTAAAATTTGCTTTTGTGATTTCTCACTCAACTTTTGTACCTCATCTGCCAAATCATCTATAGTCACGGGTTTCCGGGGAATTTGCATTTCAGGAACGTTTTCCTTAACTGTTATCGCCGTATTTAAAATCATTCCTTTTGGTACGGTTACTGTCTTATCACTATAGTTTTGTGGCGGCAGATAAGCCTCACGCTCATTTAGTTTAACTTGAACAAAGCTTATAGAAGCTCGCGGTAATTTCGTGGTGTTTGACA
>WSXT02031304.1:0-13716 GCA_011762715.2 Neuroterus valhalla | reverse complement strand
GAATCAGTTCTTTTTTCAGTCAGAAGACCAGCCAAAATTGATCCACCCAAAATGTTTAATGAACCGATAGAATGGAATGACTCTGTAAAATACTTAGGCGGTAGACTGCATAAATGCCTTAATTGGAAGCAACATATACAGAAAACTAAAGGAAAAGCTCTTGGGGTCATGTCGCGCCTTAATCCAATCATTATTAGACACTTGAGCCTGAAACCTGAATACGGAATCCTCATCTATAAATTGTTTATTCAACCGATTATAACGTATGCCTGTACGATTTGGGGAGGAGCCTCTAGAACCAACATTAATCAGATTTAGATAATCCAGAACTCTGTCCTTCACAGAGAATTTCAATTGCCATGCATATCAGAGTATATGAAAGAAACCTCCACTAAATTCTATGAATCTACATCGTTATCACCTTTCGAACATATTTCCTCTCTAGGAAAATATGGTTATGATCCACTTCGCAAGCACGCGATGCCAAAAGACTTTCTCATGAAATAAGTCACTCAGGCCGGGGTGCGGGGTCGACGCGGCGCCGAGATTTTACTCGACGCCGCGCCGACCTACTACCCCTGGCTTGCTGTTAACTAATCACCAATAACTTTCTCTTCCTTTTCGACCCACCTAACCCTTTCCTCTCTTCTTCTACACTTTACTTTCATAATCTTCATTCGGATAAAGTTTCCCCTGCTTTCTTGTCCAATCGAACCACTTCTTTACCTTCTACTTCTATTTCTCGGTTTACTAACCCTATCAGCCTCTCTGTTGAGCAAATTTGCGGATACCTTCGTCCATATCCTTTGTAATGAAATCTGGCCAAAAATTCATTCAGCTCATCTCAAACCTGACATTCTTATTTGCTCCGCTAAAAATACCACTAACGCAATGATAGTCTATCCCCAAACAGTTGATAGCTTTTGTGCCATCACCTACAAACTCGAAAACTTCAATATTAGCTACACCACCAATCAACTTCAACAAGACAAAGACCTTATCTTTGTCATCAGAGGAGTCAATGAATTTCTTTCGGAAGATTTCATCCTTCAAGAAATTCGAATCGAAATTCCATCGATGAGCGACTTCATCAAACGAAAAAAGAGGAACCAATTTGGCCCCTAGTTGTCGTCCATCTGGACCCAACCGTACCTACTGTCAAGTCTATAATCGATATCAAACTTCTAGCTGATCTCGGCGTTCAAATTAAAGCCGAACTAAAATCAAACTTCATTCCACAGTGCCGTCATTGCCTCAAATTTTTCCAAACTGCAAAGTACTGCCATGTCTTTTGGGCTTGCTCCTTCTGCGGCCATAGTCACGTCACCGCTACCTGTCCCATCAGAAATCAAAAGATGTCACTCCATCCTACTTCAATTTTAGAGGCCTGGATCATCTACTGTGGATGTTCTGGAGTTGCTAAAAAACCTGGCAACAAGTCAAACCTAACTCGCCAGCTCTCTTGAACTAAACTCACTGAAAGTCCTCCTCTTCTTCCTAAAACCCGTAGTACCTTTCAACCTGCTTCCCCTCGACGATCTGTCACTGACGCAGTCTCTGCTCGTCCTCTTCCACAGGTCCGTAACTAGTCTTAATCCTCTCTCGATAACGATTTACTACAGAATCCTCAACTACAGCAGCTTCTTCGTGACTTCCTCTCCGCCTCCGTTGCTGGCTCCAAGCATCCAACCCCTGAACGCTCATAAGCAACAAGAACTGACTCGCACATACGCTCCAAAACTTCGATCCTTAGTGGCTAATCTTGCGGATTTGTGCATTAACTCACTTGAAAATCACGCGAGGTAAATTTCTGACTTGGGCCGTCAATTTTGTTGTCCCTTCTTTTCTTTACAGCTTAGTTTATAACCCGTCAAGTTGGTTATCAGTCGAGGAGGCGTCTTGGTTGGTATACGCGTCAAGTGAATTGGAAAAGTAAGTAGGGAGTAGGTTTGAGGTCAGAGTGGACGTTGCGTAGAATAAGGAGCTTGCCAGAAGGCCGAAGTTCCTTTAGTGTGAAAGGTGAAGAGGCAAAACGAACGAAGTGAAAGAGAAGGTCTAGTAGCATCGGGAAGTGAGGTTTCGGGAGGAAAGATTGCTCAAGGGATAAAAAGCAAACAATGTTTGTTGCGAGAAGTCAAAATAGAGGGCCGCAAAAGGTTGTTACCAGGGAGAATAGTGAACCGTCACGGAACAAGCGGGTTAACAAGGAGAGTAGGGATGACGAGGAGAGTGGGGGCAAAAAGGAAATCGATACAAGCGTTGAAGGAGTTGGTAAAATTTTATTCGGGATACCGCTAAGGAGGAAAGGGAGGGCTTATTTCAACAGCAGCTGGTCGAGGAAAACCCAATG
Source organism: Neuroterus valhalla (assembly GCA_011762715.2). Taxonomy (NCBI): domain Eukaryota; kingdom Metazoa; phylum Arthropoda; class Insecta; order Hymenoptera; family Cynipidae; genus Neuroterus; species Neuroterus valhalla. Next base: position 11,366 of record WSXT02031304.1, on the reverse strand, counting down.
AGCGAGGGAGATTCACGAATTAGGGACAACTCAGCAAAGCAGCTGCGCGCTCCCTTAGCATGAGTGCCTGAAAGCCAAGCTGTTTTTTCGACGAATATCAAAAGCGGATGGACGTGACAAGCAGCGAGAGTAGTGCAAAAAATTTTTCTGAAGAGAGAAGAAAAAGGGGAGAGGATCCGAGGAAGATGGAAAATAGGAATGATAGTTACAAAAGATAGATTGGGTAGATTAGAAGCAAGGGCTGAGCAGAGTATAGAAAAGACAGTAAGTAGCAAGAAAGTGAATAAAGGTGGGATAGACGCGCAAATAGAGAATAAAACTGTACATGTGAGATTGGCAGAGATAGAAAGATGAATAGAAGGACAGCAAAAAAAAGAGAAGGAAGAATGAAGTGATCAAGGTTGTCAAAGTAAACAGTGGAACAGAAGATGAAGTGGTTAGAAAGATGGCCAGTGACATCATAGAGAAAGTATGGATGAGTGAGTTAACGAGCATAGAAGGGATACATGTTGAGGGAATAGATATGTTTTTGGTGAGACTAGGAAGTGAGAAAGATAGATTTAAAATTATGGCTAGAAAAAACATTGTACGAAGAGAGAATAGAGGGCAGAAAATAAGATATGACTTGGCAGGAGAGATGGAGGAAATGGATAATAAGGTGGAGTGCTTAGGAAGAAGGAAGACGGGGAGCAGGGGAACAAGGAAGAGGTATATGATACTGGTTAACAGAGAGATAAGGACACGGGACGGAGAAGAAGAAGTTTTGAAATTCTATTAAACAAGGCAAGAAGGATAGAAGAGCAAAGAACAGGACGGAAGGAGTAAAGGAAGTGGAAGAAGCGACTTGAAATGTTGTGGAAATAAAAAAAATAAGGCTGCAGGTTCCTGGAGTAAATTGAAAAAATGGAACGTAATAATAATAAGAAGAAGGATGAGAAGTTAAGGAGGTGGATAGAAGATAAAAGAGAAGGGCTGGTATCCAGAGGGGGTGATTTCAATCTCTGGACTAAGGATCAAGGAGGAGAGGTATGGGATGGTGTTTTCTTTAGGAAATGGAAACATAGAGAAACAGATTTGGAAGGTAGGATACGTGTGAACTTGATAGGAGAATTAGGTTAGTTTATTCCGCTGCGGGGGAACGTAGTTGAGAGGATTCGGAGAGAGGATGAAGTGTGATAATCTAAGAGGTACAGGAGAGGAAGAAGTGGACGAGATAATAGGGATAATAAAGGGGGAGGGGGAATATACGAGAGAAGGTTGGTCCAAAAGAAGATGAGGAAACGTTGAGACAGGGACAGTGCGAATAGGATTGAAGGGGGGTGGGAGGCGTGAATAGAAGAGTTCAAAAGAGTGGAGGAAAAAGGAGATTTACAGAAAGCAGTTCAGTAGACGGAAACGAGAGTATAAGAGAATGATAAATGACAAAAGACAGAAGAAGGAGGGAAGGTATATGGAGAGGGTAGAAAAAAGCAGTAAAGGAAGGGAAGGTATGACAGGTGCTAAACGAAGAAAAAGGTAAAAGGGAGAAAATAAATGAAGATATAAAAATAGGTGAGTAAACAGAGTACTTCAAAGAATTTCCAAGGCGATGGGGAGAGAAAAAGGGTTAGAGAAGAAGAGGGGAAGGTAATGAAGAGAGGAGGGAAAGATAGGAATGATATAAGCACGGGGAGTAAATAAGACAATAGGGAGGCTGAAAATAAATCAAGCAACGGTAAATCATTGTATAGAGAATGAGGCTCTGAAGGTTGGGGAGGAAGGAATGAGAAAGAAGATGTGGAGAGTCTGTAACAAAGCATGGAGGGGTGAACGATGGCTCGAAGAACGAGGAATGGTATAGGTGACAACAACTGATAACATTGACGCCCTTAACTATCAATTGAATAGGATTTTTAGGCCGAAGAAGAAAGAACTAGTGGCCTTGATCGTGGATTTTCAAGCAGCATTCGACTCATTCCAGAATATACACTGGGAGGGAACTGGGAAAAAGGAAGTGGTTCTTCGGCAGTCAAAGAGAGCAAAAATGTTTCGAAAGAAGCTGTAGAGAGGAGAGGGAAGTGAAATTGCTCAAGCATGCCTGAATGTGGTTGGATGTGCAGGGAGAAAAGGCTATACAAAAGGTTCAGAAAGAAGAGATGAGAGACAGGGAATGGGGAAAGGATGTGATATTGAGGAAGAGAGCATAGAATGGCGGTGGATAGAATGAGGGATGATGATAAGACAAAGAGAGGAAAAATGGAGGAGAAGTAGAGAATCACAGTACAACAAGTGGTACGTGGAATAGAATGGGACGTACAACAAAAAAGCTTTGAAAGGTTCGAGTCCGCACCCTGGTTTTTTTGGACCTCTTTTTTCTATTTCTGAAATCACTCCGACTCCTGTCAATTAAACGGCTCTTGTGGCAATTGGCTTCCTTAATAATGCTATATCAGTGCGATTTTCAACCGTTAATAGAAGCCGAATGCACGTTTGACGCCGCACGCCAACCGGTGAAGCAATGCCAAGCGACAGTATAAATCTTGATTACTAACGGAGATACGATTGTAAAAACCATACCTCGACCATAAAGCGCGGACCCATGTGTGTCGACCTATTTCAACATGAGAGAGAAAACAATGCCTCAAGATTCAAATTCATTTCCACTTACTTTCGCCAGAAAAGTTATTACTGGAATTGAAAGAAATTGAACATAGTTATAAAATTAAAGACAATAAGGAATAACTTACTATATTTTGGAATACATACAAGAATTGGGAATATTTATTCAGAATCTGGAGGAATTAGGGAGAATTAGAAGAATCACAACAATCAAAGGGAATTGAATATAATTCTGGAAAATTAAATTTATTTCAGTGAGAAGGACCAGAATCCGGGATATATAACTCTTTAAAGAGAGTATTAAATAGAATTCAAGAGGATTCACAAGAATTAAAGGTAGTTATTTCAAACTTGAAATACACATTTGAAAGACAATATTCAGAATAGAAAATGATTACGTATTCCGCAAAGAATTGATTAGGATTCGTGAGGGTTCACTGGGATTCAGGAGAGTTGAATCAAATCTTCAGAAATTAACGAGAATGTATTCCAAAAAAATTATGCATGATTCTAAAGAATCAAATATAATTCAAGTGAATATTTAGAATCCGGGATGATCAACCATTTTGAAAGTGAGGAATAGAATTTGTGAGGATGTGATAGAATTTAGGGTGATTGAATACAACCTAAGGAAAGAATTCAATTCTAGCAGAGTAAGATGAACCCATAATTAATAACTATTTCGCAAAAGGATCAACAAGAATTTGTAAGAATATAATGGGATTCAGTGTAATTGATTCGAATTCGAAGGCATTACCTAGCATTCCGAGGAATTAACCTCAATTTGAAGAATCACCAAGAATTCAAAGAATAACTCAATTAAAAGGAATTTAATACACCCAAGAAAAAATTCAATTCTAGGAGAATTAGAAGAACGGAGAATGAGTTACCATTTTGCAAAACGATCAACTAGAATTTTTAAAAATTTAATAGGATTCAGTGTGATTGATTCGATTCCGAAGGCATTAACTAGCATTCTGAGGAATCAACCTCAATTTGAAGAATAAACTAGAATCCAAAGGATAACTCAATTGAAAGCAATTGAATATAACAAAGAAAATTTAATTCTAGGAGACAAAGAAGAACCCAGAATGAATAACCATTTCGAAAGAGGATCAACTAGAATTTGTAAAAATTAAATAGGATTCAGTGTGAACAATTCAAATTTGAATGTAATAACTGGCATTCAGAGGAATCAACCTGAATTTGAAGAATTAACTAGGATTTGTTTGGATATACTAGATTTCAGGATAAATAATTCGAATTCGAACGCATCAGCTAGCATTCCGAGGAATTCACCTGAATTCGAAGAATCAACAAGAATTCAAAGAATAACTCAATTGAAAGGAATTGAATAATACTTTTGAAAATTCAATTTTAGAAGGATTAGAAGAACTATGGTATGACTTACCATTTCGCAAAAGGATAAACTAGGATTCGTAAGAACTTAATAGGATTCAGGGTGGTAAACTCAAATTTTAAAACATCAAGTAGCATTCAGGAGTATTAAACTGAATTTAAAGAATTACCTTCCATTGAAAAAAATTATTGGATTTTAGGAAATGGAATATAACTGAAGAAAACTTCAATTAATTTTGAGGAGCGTGAATAATTCAAATTTGAAGGTATCAACTTGCGTTCAGAAGAATTATCCTCCATTCGAATAATTAACTAAAATTCGAAGAATTATTACATTGAAAGGGATTGAACATGATACTGAAGAATTAAATTTATTCCGAGGAATTGAACAGAATAAAAACTGATTAGATGATTCGAAAAAATATTAAGTAGAATTTGTGTGGATTCACTGGAATTCAGGGGAGTTGATTGAAAATTTGGAGCAATTAACGAGAATCGGAAGAATTATAACAATCGAAGGGAATTAAATATGATTCTAAAGAATTCCATTTGATTCAGGAATGATGGCCAGAATACGGAATGATCAACCATTTTTGAGAGAATCAATTAGGTTTCATGAGGATTTACTGGAATCCAGGGCAGTAAATTCTAATTTGGCAACATCAACTCACGTTTCTCAGAAAATTTTTCGCTGGAATTGAAAGAAATTCAACATGATCAAAACGAATAAACTATAATTTCGAGTAATTAACTAGATTTCGGAACAAAAAAGAATCCGGATTATGCAATAGAAGTTCGGGGGTATCAGATGAAATTCGAAGACGGTAAGGAACAATAATAAGGATAAAGGAGAATCGACTATAAAGTTCAGAAGAATTCAACTATAATTTGGATGAATTTTCGGGAATTCGGGAAATATTGCAATGATTCTGAAGAATTACCCAGAATCAAAAGAATCCAACAGAATTTGCATGATTAACTAGAATTCGGAAGAATTACTAGGAGGTAAAGGAATAAACTCAAATTCGGACGAATTACTTCTGATTCGGAGGAAGTTAACTAGGATTCGGAAAATCAACTATGTAGAAGTCGAAATTTCTTCATCCACTGCTCCCCCTGTTTCTTCTTCCCTTTCACATATTCTACACTTTCCTCCCCCCCCCATAGATCGTTTCCCTGATCTCGTTTCTCAATCTAAATCTTGCTATTCTTGTCCATCTCTCCTCTCCTCACCCCATTTTCAAATACTTTGGTAGTCCTTTCTTTTTACCAGTCCACTCCTAGATTCCATCTCACATATCGTTGCTGAAACCTTTCCATTTCTTTCTTTCCTTCCATCCCCCATAACTCTGCTCCATATCCTAAAACCAGGCATACCAGGGTATCAAACCACAAGATTCTGCCTTTCCCATCTTTCTTGCATACTATTTTTCCTTTTCCTTATACCTGCTTCATTGCCCATGCTACTTTTTTCCTTCTTTCTCTTATATGTACATCATGATCTGAATTAACTTGAAAGCTGTATCCCAAATATTCATACTCTTTTTTTCTATCTTTACTCCCCTCCATCCCCCAATCCATAATTTTACTCTCCTCCTCCTTTTCTAAACCTCATCATCCTCCTCTTTCCTTGCTTCAAAGCCACTTTATTCTTATCTAAGTATTTCTTTAACCCTGAAATTAGAACCACGATTCCCTCTTTATCTTCTGCCAACATTACTATATCATAGGGTCTACGAGCACATCTATCATTCCTCCCTTCTCCTTTTTAATCCTTCTATTTATTATACAATTTACAACGCAAATGTTGTCCATTACCCCCATTCCTTTCATGAACTCCTTCTAATTTATTGGTTGGCATTAGCGTCACTCCCCTATAATCCTCAATCTCCTCTCCTTTGCCTTTTTAATATCGGTAACCCTACCCCTTCTTTCTATATCTCTGGCCATCCTTCTCCTATTCATACTCTATTGAAAATTATCCATGCCCATTCCTTCAGTTCATTACCCCCATATTTCCATACTTCATTTGGAATCTCATCCAGAACTAGACCTTTTCCCTCTTTCATCAATCCTAAAACATTGATTATTATTTCTTCTCTTGTTATGTACTCTTCCTCGTCTCCTTCGCTTCCGCCTTCTTTTATGTCTTTATTTTCTACTTTCCAAACCTCTTCTTTTGTTCTAGCCTTTTCCGCCTCTTCCTCGAACCTCATATCTTCCTTCTCTTTTTTCTCATCACACATCTCAGTATATTCCTTCTTTCTTCTTCTATATGCATCTCCACTACTTTTTCCTTTCCTCCATCTTCTTAGTTTCTTTCTCACTTCCTTCTTTTTCCCTTTGCATTCCTCATCCCATTCATTTTTGTTCACTACATCACTAACTTCTTTCTCACTTGTTTCCTCTAATACTCTTTTCATTTCTCCTATCATCATCCCCATCTCTCCATTAAAATTTTCTTCTTCCATTTCTCCATCCTTCATCTTGTCTTTGAATTGCTCTCTTCCTTCCATTGACCAATCCCCTCTTCCTTTTCTTGTTATCTTAACTTCCTCTTTAACGTTAGTGATAATGGAAAGCGATCAGAATCTATATTTCTCCTACCTCTCGTTTCTCGCTCATCTCTGTTACCTCGTCGTCTACTATTACATAGTCAACGACCGTTCCCTTTTCACCTCTCGAGCGTTAATATTCACCTTCCTCATCCCCCTCTATATTTCCGGTCATTATTAACCATCCCGTTTCCTTCAAGCACTTCAACAATTTCTTCCCTTCCCCATTCAGTATCTCGTCTTTGCATTTTCTTCTCCGCTCTTCTCCTTATTCCCTTCCTCCTATATCTCCTGTTCTTGCATCGAAATCTTCTCCTATTACAAGCCTAATCCTCTATTTATTTTCCTTCATCAATTCCTTTATCTCCTTAGATTTCTACTGAATATCTCCATTCACATATCCTCCCATTATTTTCCATCTCTCTCCTCCGATCCTTATCTCTTCTACCAATAATCCTTCAACTTCTTCCTTCATCACTTCCCTATCCTCCTCTGTTATATAGTCCTTCCTTATTCCCATCACCATTCATCCCATTGATCTGCCTTTCCTATCCCTCCTCTTTGCATTTTGAATCTGTCAACTGCAAACTCTTGGTAACCTTCTCCTTACTCTTTTTCATCCTTTTTCATCTAGCCACGTTTCCATCATCATCTTTTCTCTAATCCTCTTACGTTCCAGTAACATATTTTCCATTCATACCTTCCTTCCTTCCCTTTTTCTTTCTTTCTCTTCTTTTTTTTTCTCTTGCAGTCCCCTGGCACTTTACTTTTTGATGAATTTCCTGTCTCTTTATTTTAATCCCACCATATCTCATACTTTTCTTAACTTATACTGCATATTCCCTTGTTTTCTTATCCAATTATTTTTTATTCTCTGCTCACTTCCATATAACTGCCTCTTCTCCAAAATAACCTCTCCCTTATCTTATCTTCTCTTTTCTTCAATTTTACCAGCGCCATTTTGTCCCTTATTCCTTTCCTTCAAACTTCCGAATCGCACCTCCCATCTCTCCCAACCTACTTCCGAACTCCTCCACTATTTCCTTAGGTTCCCCTGCTTTTTTAGTTTTTGTTCTAGGTCCTGCATCTTTTTCTCTAAATTATCCCTATTTTCCTCCCATTTCTACATCTCTTCAGGAAATTTCTAAATAAAATGCGGATGAATAAACAAGAATAGGGGAAAATGAAATGGAATTTGAAAGAATTATTCAATATTGGAAATATATATTAGGAATAATTCAGATCAGTTTGCTTGGATATATTTTCCGCGTAGAAGATCAGCCGCTTGAAAAACAAAGCTTTTATTCGATAATTTTCAATCCTCATCAAATTGTTTCCCCTGATTATAAAATCCTCATTTCCTCACCTTCTGTGTTCTCCCTTCGGAATACGATAAAAAATAAAACAAAAAACAACAAAAAATATATATGTGTTCACGTCCCCAAAAAAAATGTTATACGAATTCGCATGGCAATTCCGGCGCGGAAAGGATTGTGGTAATTCGGATAATCGATGTGACTCATCTCCGAGCGTAAATCGTTCCGTTCGCTTTCTTCTGCGGCGTCGCGGGCGCACGGTCCCTGTGTAACGGCATGCGGCAAGAATAAAAAGAGATTCAGAAGCAAGCAATCCTCTAGTGACATTTACATAATCGCTGTTTGTCCCGAAAAGAATAAACTTGCTGTACATATAGAGCTTGCCATAACTCATGAGAGGCGATATATCGTTCGCCAATTTCGCAACGGGTTTATGATTCCCGCCGAGGTTAACGAAAGCTGAGATCTTCAAGATTGCACGAACTCGTCTCTCTTACACTTGGGAATTTATTTCTTGAGAATACATCTCGATTCTTCAGATGCTCATCTCTTAAATATAAAAACTGTATGGAACCTCTTTCTTGAACCTAATTTAGCCCTGCCTCTCCCGTCATGTCCTCTTCTGGTTTTCTCTAATCTACTTTGGCTTTCTTTAGAATCTTCTATAACTCTTCCTTATTTGTCTCTTCATTTCACTCATTTTTTCCATTTCCTCTCCCCCCTACAGTCCCTCATGCTTTATCTTTCACTCCTCTAACCTTCTCTACCTCTTTTACCCATTCTCTTCCCAGTCCTACCTACCCTGTAATTCTTTTACCATTCCCCTCATACAACCATCCTATACATGCTCTCATACCTTTTCTCTCCATTTGAATACACTGAATTTTCTTACATATCTACCATTCTTTTATCCTTTCATTCCTCCTAATCTTTCCTCCTCCCTTTTTCTTATTCCTCTCTTTCTCTCAATTTATTTCCTACTCAACCTAACAAATAAATAAAATATTCTTCTATTCCAATATTTTTGTCCCCTGATAAGCTTTTCAATTCCTTTCCCACTCTTTATTTTCTACTTCCTATACTTTTTCCCTCATGCTTACCCTCTCTGCTTTCTGTTCAAACTTTTTTCTCTTCCCCTTTTTTTCCATCATATAACTCATCTCACGTCTTATTTCCTTCGTATTCTCTCACAATGCCATAGACTTTTTCCTCATCCCATCCCAACTTTTCTTTCTCCTCACATTTCTCATCGTAGCAATTTCTTTTTCCCCCTTTCCGACTTCCTTCTTATCAGTGCCTTCTAAATTTCTTCTCACTTTTCCTATTTTCCATATTCATCTTTTCTTTTAATCTAATTCTAATTTTCTTATATCGTCTCTGTCTTCCCCTTATTTCTCTATTGCTTTATTCCCTTCTCCTCCCTTACATTCCTCATCCCACCAACCTTTTATTCATTTGTCCCTCTCCTCTTTTGGTCTTGAAGCCTCTTCCACCTTTTCAATCACCTACTTCATTCTTTCTATTATCTCGTCTATCGTTTCCTCCTCTGTACCTTTCAGATTCTCAATCTTCATTTTCGCACCGAATTTTTTCCGCTTTCCTCTTTCCGCGCGTCCCATATTTTCTTTTCTTATCTTTCATCCTTCCATCTTCCTCCTAAAATATTTATGACCTCCTCTTCTCAATTTTTCTATGTACAGGAGATGCTCAGAGCCTATCTCATAACTCACTTCAATTCCCATTATTAGCTTAGCTTTTCAACTTCTTATTTCTGTTTCCTTTCCTCCACATCTACCTTTCTTTATTCTTCCTCCTCTTTCCTTCTCTTCCTCTCCATCTTACCCAACACCTCCTTAACCCATGCAATCGCCGCTTTCCCTCATTGTTCATGCAGTATTATTTCCATGCAAAGTCCAGTCCTTACCACCTCCTCGCATTCTTCCAACCAGTATCCCACCTTCGCATACCCCTTTCCACACAATCCACATCTTCTCTCCCCCTGAAGAAGTTAGGTCCTATTAAAGACCTAAATTCTTCCACATCTCATCCTTGCTATTATCTTCTGGCTTCCTTTCTCCTCTTTCTTACACAAATATCTCGCTCTCCCCATTTGCATAATCCATCCATATTCATCATTATACCTTTATCCTCTTATCCTCTTCTTCTCTTCTGACTTTTCTCTCTTCATGCCGTTCCTCTTGATAACCTTATATACCATTCTTCCCTCTTTGTGACTTCTTCTCACTTTATCTTCATATAGACCATTTTTTCGAAAATACTTTTCTCTCTCATACTTCATCTTCCTATCTCCTCCAAATTGGTATAAGGGTATTCCTAGTTTTTAATTATACTATTATATTAAGGATGGATTATATATAATGTGAGAAAAATAATCGAAAATCAGATAAAGCAGCTCGAATTCGGACATATAAACTAGAATTTGAAGGAACGAACAAATATCTCAGAAAATCGACTTGAATCTGATAAATAGAGAAGTAAGGGAACGAGAAGAAGAATGAAGAAGAAAATCAAAAGAGAAGATACTGAATGGGAAGGGAACAAGTTTTTAAAGTGTTAAATTGTTAATTTGTAATTAAGAAAGTTTTAAAGGAAATGGGAGGCTTCATCATAAACGGGTATATAGAAGGGATGTAGAAGGTGAATATACACATTTGGAAGGTAAAAAGAGGAGGGTCCTTGACTATGCTAAAGTAGAAAACGGGGTAACAAGAAAGGCCATGAGACTTCAGGTAGGAGAATATATGGGTAGGTAAAAACAATTGGAGAAAAGGATAAGGTGATATATGGGAAAGAGAAATTTGAAAAAGAGCTAAAGGATGTTAAAAGAGGAGAAGAGAATGTATATTGAGGGAAAGAAGTAATGATATGAGAAATAAAAAGAGTGTTTGAGGGAACAAGCAAGAAAGAAGTTAGTGAGGGAAAGAACAGAAATGGAAGGGATGAGGAATGTGAAGAGAAAAACAAGGAAGTGAGGAAAGAATAAAAAAAATGGAGGAAAGAAAAAAAATGTGGAGGTAAATATAGAACAAAAAAGAAGAAATATACTGAGATGTGTGGTAAGTAAAAAGCGAAGGAAAATAAAGGTTTGAAGAAGAAACGGAAAAGGCTAGAGCAGAAGAAGAGTTTTGGAAAGTAGTGAACAAAGAGAGAAAATGAATGAAGATATTGAGATGGCAGAATGGAAAAAGTATTTCATGGATCTGTTAGGAGGGGTAGAGAATAAAGTAAGGAAGGGCAAAAGAGAGGGAGGGAAAAGAGACGAGGAAGATGACATAAGAAGAAAAGAAATAATAAATGTTTTAGGAATAATGGAAGAGAGGGAAGCTCCAGGTCTGATTGATATTCTAAGTGAAGTATGGAAATATGGGGGGAAGGAACTACATGAATGGGCATGTATAATGTGCGATTGAGTATGGAAAGGGTTGGCCAAAGATATTTAAAGAAGGGGTAGTGTTACCAATATTGAAAAAAGGCAAGGCAAGAAGGTTAAGGATTATGGAGGGGGGGGGGGGGGGGG
>WSXT02031293.1:0-13717 GCA_011762715.2 Neuroterus valhalla | reverse complement strand
CGATCGGTTGGTGGCGGGTGGTGGTGACAAGACTGAGGCAGGTAGGGTGGGGGGGGGGGGGGGGGGGGGTCAAATTTTACACAAATCTAATACCTTCTCTGATGAGAATGTAAAAACGGATTTTGTAACGAAAAAGGAACAGAATGGTATTTCAAAGACCATTTTTCTTCAAATTAATGATAACTACATTTATAAAAACAAAAACTATGATCAAAAATTTATTTTCCTCTTGAAGATCAAACTATTCTGTGCAAAATTGTATTTTTTGGTTAGAAATTTAAACTTTGTGGATTAAAATAAATCTCTTTTGGTTGAAAATTCAACAAAATTCAATCTCGTTGTTAAAATTTTATCCTCATATAATTTTAATACGTTTGGTTACAATTTAAATCAATTCAATTCATTTTTTTCATTGATAGGTTTTTATATATTTTTTCCTCTTACTTCTTACTTTCGTATCACCATTTTATATTTCCTTTTCAAATTTGATGTAGCGAAATAATGAAAGATTGCGGTCTGTAGAAGCTTGCACGTCATGTCAGTCTGGCGTTTCTGGTCTGACATTTAAAACTATTGTTTGAATCCACTGGAATTTCATTACAGTCTAGCGAGTAACTTGTGCTTGTGCTTCACATACGATGACAGGGATTGCAGAAAATACGATTTGAATGGATGATCCAGCCAGACGATACTTCAATATTGAATTTCGAGTAGCTTTACTCCCAAAGAGAAATTTCACCCTGTCCGTAAGGGGTAAACCAGCCAGCTTTCTTTATCAGATTGGCTGCCGATTCCAAAAGTTCACTTACTGATTCGTATGCAGTGGAAGTCTGCAGGCGATTGCTCGAGTCTGGACGCCCAGCTTGGATTTCTTCGCTATCAACAATCCACGTGAAATCAGGTCTGGGGTTGGCATTTATGGTCACGTTCACCACTCCTTGTTGTCCAATCACATATCCAAAACGCTCGATGATGCTGTTGGCCTGGGGTTGCGGTGGATCTATGGTCAGAAAAATATTTCATTAATAAGACCATTTTTTATTAATTAACAATTTCTCATTCTTGACCCTACCCTTTCTTATAAAATTGATTCAAAAATTCAAACGAAAGCTTTTTAATTGTATTATTTCAAACAGAAATATTGGATTATTTCGAATACCAGGGTGGCGATTCGGCGGACGATTTCAAATTCCCGTTCATTTCACGGTTCTTTATGGTCAAGTTTTTATATTTTCCCGGTCAACTAGAAGTAACATATTTCTATTTTTCGCAGAACACAAACATTTATTTTTATTTATGACTTTTATTCTAAACATCCTTTAACAGAACAGATCGAACATTGCAAAATAAATCAATTTTTTAAAGAATACTCAAATTTAGAACAAAAAAAATTGATTTTCTTCACAAAAATTTTACAGTTGAACTTACGATCGAGAACAAACAATTTGCGATAACAGAAAAAAACGAATTTCCGACAAAACAGTTCATTTTTCAACCAATGTGATGAATCTCCAAATAAAATTATGAATCTGTAACCAGAACAGTTGAATTTCACAAGAAGAAGATGAATTTCCAACTAAAAGATCAATAATTAAATGGATGACTTCAATGTCCATCTATGAAGGTGAATATTCAAATGAGATTAATTTCCACACAGGAAAAATCATTTTCTAAGAAAAAACATGATTTTTTAACAAAATTTTCGAAATTCAAAGTCAAAAAATGATTATTTTCAACCAAAAATGGAACAGTACCATTTTTAGTTTTGAAAACAAATTTTCAAACAAGCATAAGTGTTAAAAAAAAAAAGAATCTTTAACTGAAGGAGTTGAGTATTCAAACAGATAAATTAACTTTTACTGAAAAGATCAATCGTCAACGAAAATTTTATAACCCGAATTTTAAATTGGAAAAGAATAGATTTTTAACTAAATCAATAGATTTTTAACAGAAACCGTGAGATTTTCAATTGGAGTTAGTTCAATTTTAAGTTGAGAAAAAATTTATTCATAACACAAAAAACAAACTTTCAACCAAAAAAAAAACTAACTTTTCGAACAAATTATTACATTTTTACAATGAATGATGAAGAATCGAATGAAATTGTAAATGTTTGACTGAAGTAGTTGAATTTTAAACCAGAAAGATGAATTTCAAACTGAAATGAGGATAACGATAGAAATTTTCAAACAAAAATGAATGAGTGACATTTTTGGTTCGAAAAATTAATTTCAAACCAAACATAAGAGTTTTCAACTAGATGAATGTTCGACTAAAATGAAAAATGTTTAAATGTATAAATTTAATTGTTAGCTGTAGAGAAGAGTTCTTGGAGAAGAATAATAACTTCAGAAGGAAAAAAAATTTGCGACGAAAAAAACGAAGTAATTAAATTTGACGAAAACTGATTAATTTTCAGGTATAGTGATGAATCTTCAAATGAATAGATGATTTTCAATCAAAAAGATGAATTTTAAACCATAAAGATTAATTTTCTACAAAAAGGCAAAATTTCTACGAAGTACATAGATTCTCAAAGAAATAATTTCATTTTTCAAAATAAAAAATCAATGTTCAACTAAATACTTGAATTTCAACCAAAAAAAGGTGAATGGATTTTTAACAAAGTGGTTACAATTTCGACCAGAGGTGAATTTTGATTCGAAATAATGCAACTTTAACAAGAAAATTTGTTTTCCAACAAACAAGTTTGAATTTCAAACAAATAGTTGATTTTTAACTAAAAAATGATGAATTTGCAATAAAATTTAACACAACACAGATCTCACATAGCAAAATGAATCAATTCTTAAAAGAATATGTACTCAAATTTTCAACAAAAAAAAATCGATTTTTTTTACAAAGATTGAACACTCAAACTTACAATCGAAAACAAACAATTTTCGATAACAAAAAAACGAATCTTCGACAAAATAGTTGATTTTTCAACCAATGTGATGAATTTTCAACTAACATTATGAATCTGTAACCAGAACAGTTAAATTTTAAACCAAGAAGATGAATTTTTAACTAAAAAGATGAAAGTTGAACTGGAGCACTCAAATTTCTAACCAGGGAGGTGGATTTTCAAACAAGAAGATTAATTTTCAAATAGAAAGAATAATTTTCTAAAAAGCAAATACAATCTTTCAACAAAGTAGTCGAATTTCGAACTCGAAAAATAATTATTTTCACCCAGAAATGGAACAGTAACATTTTTAGTTTACCAAACTAATTTCAAACCAAGCATAAGAGTTTTCTACTCAAACAAAGAATCTACAGCTGGAGGAGTTGAGTTCTCAAGCAGATAAATTAACTTTTACTGAAAAAGATAAATTGTCAACGAAAATTTGAATATTCAGATTTTTAATTAAGAAAAATGGATTTTTCACTGAACAAATAAATTTTTTTCTAGAAATGTTTACCTGAAGTAGTTGAATTTCAAAGCAGAAACACCAATTTTTAACTGAAATTATGAACCTTTAACTAGAATGATTCAATCTTTACCAAAAAATAATTTTCAACCGAAAAATGCAATTTTCTAACAAATGGTTGACGTTTGAACCCTGAAAATGAAAATTGAATAGTGGCATTTTTGACTTAAAAAATTAATTTTGAACCAAACATGAAGGGTATCAACAAGATGAATGTTCGACTAAAATGAAAAATGCTTAACTGCATAACTTGAATCGATGTCTCAACAAAATATGTGAAGTTTCAACGGGATATTCGAGTTTTCAATTCAAAAAGACAAATTGCCGCATTCCAAAACGATTTTTATTCAGGCCAAGACAATATATTAAGTTAATCGGAAATCAACAATGATCAGGGCTGCCACAGACTAATGTACCTTAAAAAGCTGGAAAAGTTAGATTTCAAACCAAGAAGATGGATTTAAACTAAAATAAAAAATATTTGACTGGAGCACTTCAATTCTTAACCATGAAGGTGAATATTCAAAGAAAAAGATTATTTTTAAATTGAAAGATTAATTCTGTATCAAAAAATACATCATTCCAACAGAATAGTTAAATTTCGAACTAAGAAAGTATTTAATTTTGAATGAAAAAGAAGAATCGTCAACACAAACTTCAATATTTAAATTTTGAATTTTAAAAAATAATAAAAAATATACATGGAACAAGCATAAGAGTTTTAAACTAGATGAATTTTCGAATAAAATTCAAAAAATTTAACTGTATAACTTGAATGGTGAACCGCGAAAAAGAATTTTCAAACAAGAAATTAACTTTTGAACAAAGAGAAAATCTTCCCAAAAATCGATTCTTCAACCAAATAATTCAATTTCCAATTGAAAAAGAAAAATCTCTATACAAATTGTCGAATTTTGAACCAGAGAAGATCAGTTTTTCACTAAAAGAAAAGCAGTAAAATTTTCAGGGAGAGCATTATTTTATGCAAAAAAAGAATAATTTTTAGCCATAAGGGTTGATATTATACAAGAAAGGTAAATTTCCCACAAAGTAAGTAACATCCAAAAGAAATTGTTTAATTTTCCGATCCAAAAATGAATGTTCAACTAAATAGTTGAATTTTCACCCAAAAGGATCAATTGCTCTTCAATAAAGTATGTATGTTTTCAACCAGAGTTGAAGTTCAAATTAGAATACTACACCTTCAACAGAAAAATCCAATTTTCAACAAAAGAGTTCAACTTTCAACCAAGTAATTGATTTTAAGGATGAACATATATATCTGATTATTGAATTTGAATTGTAATTTGATTTCCAAATTTCAAAGAACAAAATTCAACTTCAAAATGAATGTCTACGATTAGGAATCGAAAATACTGTAAAAAACATTTAAAAATTAAGTCGACTTTCAAATTACTTGAAATATCGATTTGTAAGAGTTATAGCGATGGCTCTATAAACAAATTTTTTGACTCACAAGAGGTCTTCGAAATTTAAAATTTTCAAAACGAGATGAATGTATTAAAAAGTTTGATTTATTAAAAAATAGGTCTAAAGCTACTGAAAGAGACATTACCAATTTCAGATTGAACAAATGTTGTAAGAATTTTTCAAATGTCGACATCCCTGATGAAGTCGAAGAAACTTTAGCTTTCGGTAACAAATTTGGAGTTCCCTTAAACGTGAATAAAATTTCTATCAATAGTTTTGCAACAAATATTGAGAACTATACAAAGTGTATCAAAGATGAAGATTCAAAACTCAATATTGGAAAAACGGTTACGAAAATCGTTTCAAATCATAATACCAATAATAAATTTAAAAATTTAGGAAAATCTTTCCAGGTGGTTGAAAAATAAAAAATAAAAAAAACATTCAGATTAAATCCCCTTGAAAATGGTGCGCACTGCTACGGGAACGTCGAAGCTTTGAAAGAGGAATTTCTAATTAAAAATTAAATTTCTGAGTTAAACATGTTTTTTGGCTCTGTCTCATTTTTATTTTATGGTGACCGTAAGACGCACTGAATCCACCTACTATTTCAAAAAAATTATCGGACAAAGAAAAGGATTTTGGATTGTTCATCACTTCAAAGAAGTATACTCTAAAAAGGGAAATGTGTGGAAAAATAGGAGAAATCATTTGAAAAGTGTAAAAATATGTGGGAGGTTCCAGCAGCTTATAGGGAGTCCGGAAAATGTTCAAGAACTTGGAAATCGACATATGAAGAAGGTTCAAAACTTCTACTAATTTCAGTAGTAGGCTAGCAGTGAATTATCTTTTCCCATCTAAGATACCAGACTGCAGGAGACTGGTGCCCTTCTCAGCCTAAAATACAAATCGATCGTAACTCCAAACATATTGAGCTTACTCCGGAAGGTATTTGACCTAATGGTTTAATATCAATTAATGATAAAGGATCATTCTCGTGACATCTAAAAGATAATAAGGGGTCCTAACTTCTTGGGTATCCCGAAGAAAACTAATGAGTACAAGAGGAATAGGTAAGTATTCAATTTATTTGAATAATTTACTTACAGTGAACATCCAGTTGATTTTTCTGTATTAATGGACGATCGAGTGCGATATGAGTGGCCACGCATTTCACATCTTTACCGTGATCTGTCCACTCCAAGCTTCTTGAGACATTTTGTACTGCCCGGTTGGCGTCATTTCCATTCGCTTCGAAATAATATGGCTTTTCTTCACCGGTGAGTTTCTCATCGCCTGCGAAGAAAATTTAGAATTTGAGAAAAATAAAAATTGATCATTCTATGCCTAAGTGACTATACTTAAGTTGTTTTTTTTTTTGGATGAAAAGATGAAGTTTCAACCCAAAAGATTGAATTTCTACCAACAAAGACGACTTTTGACACAAATACTCAACTTCTTGAACCAGAAGGATAAATTTGTAACTAATAATAGATTATAATCAAACTTTTAGTTGAAACAATCATTTTCTTCTAAACTGAATTTTCAGAAAAAGAGAATAATTTTCAACCAAGTTGAATTTCAAACCAAGAGATTAATTCTCTGTAAAAAAAGACGAATTTCCAACCAGAGAGAGAGAGAGAGAGAGAGAGAGAAAGAGAAACTTGTCATCCAGAAAACATTAATAATCAATCAGCAAGCTAGATTCTTAAAACAAGAATATCAAGGCTAGATAACAAAAAATTTCAAAAAAATAGTTGAATTTTTAACTGAACAGATGAATTTCCAACTACAATGATGAGGCTTGAACCAGCAAAATACAAATTAACAACAACATACATGGATTTTTCATCGAAAAGAATAAATTTTCAACCCAAAATAATATATAATAAAAATGATATAAAAATAATAGTTTTTTTTGCAATTTATACATGCAGTTTGATTCCTAACAAAATATTTACATACTCAACCAAAACAGATAATTTTTCAACCAAACAGTTTCATTTTCAAGCCACGATGATTTTTTCTTTAAACAGAATATTAACATCAAAATCTATATTTGAAACCCAAAGAGCGAAACTTCTCACAAAAAAGATTAACACTTAACTAAGGAGATGAATTCACGACTCACAAGATTGATTCTCTACAAAGAAGACAAAGAATGAACCAAATACTTGAGTTTTTGAACCAAAAAGACAAGCTTGCAACCAAAAAGTAGTTATAATCAAATTTTCAGTAGAAACAATAAACTTTCAACCAAATGAGGATTTTTCAACAAAATTTTGTTGAATTTCCAACAAAAGAGATGATCTTTAACGGAAAATAATGACTTTCAAACGACAAGTATGATGGTTGATATTCCGACCAAAGAAGATTTTAATTTCAAATCAAATACAACTGAATTTAAAAAAGAGATTCTTTAGAAACTAATTGAATACCAAACCAAAAGAGATTCATTCCCGAAATAAGAAGAAGACTTTTTAACGGAAGAGTTAAATCTTCCATGGTAAAATATTCTGAGTCAATGCAGGAAAAATTATTTTGCTGAAGAGGAGTCGATTTCGCAACGAAATAGTACGATTTTCAATCACAGAGATGAATTTTCACCCAAGAAGATGAAAGACAAATTTTCAACCTGATAGTTGAGTCTAAAACCAAGAAGACAAATTATAGAATAATAGATTTTTCAGTTATGACAATTAATTTCCAACAACTGAGGAGAAATAATTTCAACAAAATATAGTTGAATTTTCAACGAAATACATGGAACTTGAACTGGAAAATTTAATTCCTTACGAAATGGATGGGAATTCTTTTATTTGTTTGGGAGAATAATTTGTCAAAAAGTTATTCTTTGACTTAGGAATTCTTCTCGATTGAGAATTCGACTTCTTTGAATGCTTCTTCAAGAGACGAAATTTTTACCCGAAAATAATGACTTATTAACAAAATGATCGAATTTTGAATCAAATAATCTAATTTTTTTATTAACAAGATTTTTTTCATCTTAATAATTAGTGGACGATAAATTAGTCTAAGAAGAATAAATAAAATCTGCAACTCCTGTCAATGAAATAAAAAACTATAGAATCCAACGACTAAATTTGGACAAACACCTTCGAATAAACCTATAAAAAAAGAGTGAAGGGAAAAAAGGAACGATAAAACAGCAAACAACCTCCAAATCTCCTTCTTTCTCTTTATATATCTTTCGTCTTCTTTTTTATTTCCTTTTTTTTCTCAAAAAACACGAACCAAGAATATCCGAAATATCCACTGACGTTTCGGTGTGTACCCAGCACCCTTATCAAGGTAAAAAATCTCCCAGCAGGTTAGAACCCAAGAGGAACTCAGACTTCTCTCTCTTAAGTGGGAATTCAGGTTCAGACCTGCTGGGGGATTTTCTACCTTGACAAGGGTGTTGGATGAACACCAAAACGTTGCTTGAAATCTTCCCCTTTTTTTTCTTCATATTTTTTTATTGATAGGTTTATTCGAAGGTGTTCTTGCGAATTTACTCGTTGAATTTTTTTCTTTTTAATTGCCAGGAGTTGCAAAGTCAAACTCAAAATTTAGACGTTAAAAAAAATTCTTTTTCCCCAATTTCAAATTTATTAATTTTCATGGATAAATGAATCAGAATCGTAGGACACAACATAATGAAAACTCACCAAGATAGATAGTAAGATTAGCATTTGGATTTCCACCACGAGCAATACAACTGATCTCCAATTTTTCTCCCTTCTTGTAATAGCGTGGGCCGCTAGAGCTTTTACTCAAGATGAGTTCAGGCTGATTTGGTGGTTCTAAAAATAAAAAAAATTTGTTAAGTCGATTTCTAACAGTATTTTGCGTATGGAGGGTGTAAAGCTTTGCTTTTGAGGGCATGGGACACAGGCGCACAGTTGTTCAAGATCCCAAAAAGCTGTCCAAAACTTCAAAATTCGAAGTTTACATATGTGTATTTATACTTCCGTAGGGGGTCTTGGGGTATTATTTTGTAAAAGGGCAAGTCACTATATTTTCAATTTTGAATTTTTAATATCATTTTTAAAATCAGTGACCCAAAAAACTCGATATAAGCACTCGAGAGGTCATAAATATTAACTTTATAAGTTTTGGCCACGAATGATGGATCTTGAACCACTGTGAGGCGCACAGGAGTGTTTTCCACCCAAGGACTAAAGAGCGGGCGCAAAGTAGTTTTTCCCGCCCAATGACAAGAACAACGGGCGCAAAAGCTACTTTGCGCCTGCGACGCCACCGGGCGTAAAGAAAAACTTTGCACACATACAATTTTTTCAGGTGAATAAAAAACTTACTGGCAATGACGATTTTAGCAACGGCTGAACCTTCGTAAGCACTTCCTTTGGTCAAAACTGAACATCTGAAGTCCCCATTGTAGGCTTCTCTAACATTTTTTATTAAAATGTAGCATTCCCCATGGTCCAATCCTCTTCCGACATATTGGATGTCTCCACCAGCTGGTAAATTGGATGGATCTTGAATGACTAGCGATCCTCTGTTTGGAATTTCTACTCGACAATATAGTAGAGGCTGTGTTACTCTGCATTTTATTTCCAGATCTTGCCCAACTCGAACTGGAATTGGACCTTTTGGCTCTATTTCCACAAGAGGGCCTTGAGAGGGACCTGAGAATAAAACAAAAAAATTAATCAGATTATTAGGTGACAACTGAAAAGAAACTAAAAATCCAAAATACAGAATGAATAAATACATAATAGCTCAGTTGGGAGAGCACTCGTCCGGCAAACGAAAGGTCGAGGGTTCGAATCCTAGCGAAGTAAAAAGTCTGTACTTTTTTTACATGACTTTTTTAATAAAGGTTTCTGCTGCAGGATTTCGATGATAAACTTTTGTTTAAATTAGAGAAGGATGTTGCCATTATTTACAACTTTTTACAAGGAAATATTGGTTGTTCTTGATCAAATGAAATTTGCTTTTCTTTAGCAAAAAATTATGATACAAATTTCAAACTAGGGAAATAGATGAGCCACTTGGAACAAAGATAAACTGCTACAAAGGTCGGGAAGCACAAGATTTACGAGATGAAAAAACCAGTTCACTAAGTCTCCCATTTTTCGCGGTACCCCAACGATATAGTTAAACGAGGAATCTTGAGCCAATTACCAGTTTGTTACCAAATTCAACTCAAGGGAATTTTTTTTTTTTTTTTGATAAATATTAACTAAAGTAACGAATTTGTAACAGGTTACATTCTTTTCAGAAACAGTTACAAAAAAATTAGTTAATTTTTCCGTTTTATTTATAAATGCAGTTGAAAGATTTTTTTTAGAACATAGATAAATTTGATCGCTTTTGCAGCCATTTTTAAATTTCCACTATTCGAATTAATGTTGACCACTTATAATTCAAGTTTTTTAGAAATCTATAGGAAAACTCTTAGAAGGAAAAAAAATCGTTTTTGGAGTTGGATTTTGATTTTTCTTTGTATGAAAATTGATTCTCTCCTAATGAGGATCAAAATATTTTAAATTTGTGAAAAAGTCGAAATCAAATTCCCTTTTAAAGTTTAATATTGAAGTTAATATCTGCAAATCCTAGAAATCAAAGAAGAAATCAAGGATTATTATCATTATTATTATTATTATTATTATTATTATTATTATTATTATTATTATTATTATTATTATTGTTATTATTCAATTTCCAGGAGGTGAAGATACCAACTATTTTAGCTAGAAATTATTCTGATGAGTCGAAAACTATTTTCTTTCGTTGAAAATCCATTTATTTTTGGTTGACAATTCATCTTTTTTGAAATACCACTTCATCATTTTCTATAAAATTGAATAATTCTTTTCAAAATTCAACGTTTTCGATAGAAAATTATTTCACTTATTTGAAAATCGAACTGTACCTATATTTTTTAGAAATGTTTTTGTTTGATTAGAAATCTTCTTTTCAGTCAACAATGAAATGTAATTATATTCTTTTTTTTTTGCTTTTTTTGGATTAAAATATATTTTTTATATTAGGAATTCAACTATTTTACTTTGGGTTTTGTGATATTACCAGTTCGCCTCAAAACGCATGTATTTTGTTTAAAAATAGTCTTTCTTGGTAAAAGATGATTTTTTTCTGTTCAAGAAATTTTTTTGACGGAATTGAAAATTTGACTGTCTCGTTCAAAAATGGTCTTTGTTGGAAGTTCATATTTTTGCGTTAGTAATTGAATTGTTTTGTAAGAATTGAAAACCTTTGTTGTTCGAAAATTCAACTCTTTGGTTGGGAATATTTATTTTTTGTTTGCGAATTTGACTACTTTTCGGGAATTCAATTTTTTTATCGAAAGTTCAGCTAGTTTTAAGAAATTTACTCCCTTTGGTTGGATATTCTTTATTTCAATTAAAACTCATCTCTCTGATTACAATTTAACAACTTTCATAGAAAATTAAATGATTTAGTTACTAATCAACCTTTTGTCGGAATTTTAAATTAGCGGGTTGGAAATTCGAATATTTCGTCAAAATTACTTCTTTTTCAATAAAGAATTGAATTGTTAGTTGGCAACCAATTTTTTTGTTTACTTCCAAATTAATCTGTTTGGGCTGACGATTCAAATATTTTTTGGAAATTTAACTTTTTTATTGAGAGTTACACTAGTTTTAGGATTTTTTTTCGATTTCAGATTGGTTATTTTGAATTAAAACACATCTCTTCGATCACAATTTAACAATTTTTTTGGAAAATCTAATAAGGTTGAAAATCAAATTTTTGTCAAATTTTCCTATTTGGGTGTTGAAAATTCAACCATTTTGTCAAAAGTTCATCTATTTAAGTTGAACATTCAATCACTGGTTATGGACCCACTTTTTTTTCGTTGCAAATTAATCTGCTTTAATTAAGGATTCAAAAATGTTTGGAAATTGAACGACTTCATTGAATGTTCGAATAGTTTTGAGAAAGTGCTTTTCTTTTTGGTTGCCGATTCTTTCCTTTAATTGAAAACTCATTACTGTGATTACCATTTAACAATTTTTATAGGAAATCTAATAATTCGGTTGAAAATTAACTTTTCGCTGAAATTTTATATTCTCTGGTTGAAATTCAACTATTTTGTCATAAGTTTATCTTTTTGAGTTGGGAATTCAATATTATTGATTGAAAACCAATTTTTTTTTGTTCCGAATTAAAATGTTTTGGCTGAGGGTTCGAATATTCTTTGGAAATTCAACTTTCTTATTGAAAGTCGAACTAGTTTTAGAAATTTTCATTTCTTTGGTTGCAGATTCTTCATTCTAATCGAAAATACATATCCTTGATTACAATTTAACAACTTGAATATAGTATCTAATAATTTAGTTGAAAATCGAATTTTCGTCGAAATTTTATATTCTCCGGGTTGAAAATTTAACTATTTTGACCATAGTTCTCCTTTTTCAATTAAAAATTGGATTACTGGTTGGGAAACTATTTATTTGTTTCGTTCCAAATAATCATTCTTGGTTGAGGATTCAACTATCTTTTGGAAATTCAATTTTTTTATTGAAAGTTCAACTAGTTTGAGATATTTTCATTTCTTTGGTTGCAAATTGTTAATTTAAATTGAAAATGGATCTACTCGATTAGAATTCAGAAATTGTAATGGAAAATCTAATGATTTGGGGACAAATCAGCATTTTGTCGAAATTCTACATTCGCGGGTTACAAATTCAACTATTTTGTCAAAAAGTCATGTTTTCGAGTTAAAAATTAAATAATTGGTTGGGAACCATTTCCTATGTTTCGTTGGAAATTAATCTATTTTGTTTGAGGATTCAACTACTTCTTGGAAATTGAACTTTTTGGTTGAATGTTCAACTAGTCTAAGGAAATTTCTTTCCTTTGGTTGCATATTCCTTATTTTATTGGAAACTTACCCCTTTGGTTGCAATTCACCAATTTATATAGGAAATCTAATAATCCGACTATTTTGTCCGAAGTTCATATTTTTCGGTTGAAAATTCAATTACTGGTTCTGAACAATTTTTTTGTTCTCTCGAAAATTTATCTGTTTTGGTTGAGGATTCATCCATTTTTCGGAAATTCAACTTTTTCATCAAAAGTTTACCTAGTTTAAAAAATATTTTTTTCTTTGGTTGCAGACTCTTCATTTCAATCGGAAATTCATCTTTCTAATTAAAATTCAATATTTCTTGGAAAATCTAATAATTTGGTTGAATATAAACTTTTTGGCTAAAACTTATATTTTTGGGTTAAAAATTCTAATAACTGGTTAGAAACCAACTTTTTTTGTTCAGTTACAAATCCAAGTATCTTGTAAGAAATCACCTTTTTTTGAGAATCAAACCCTGATTTTTTTCAATCCTGACTAAATTTATTTAAACTCTTAAGAGAAATAATTTTCTTTATAAAATATTTGTGTCGATCGCTCAGGGTGGTACTTCCATTAATAATACATTGTCAAACCATCTCGGCACAGCTGCTATCAGAAATTTAGCCATGACTAAAAGTTCCCTTGTATTTAACTCCCAGCCTGGTCGAGACTCGATAATTAATTATCAGGATGATATTACAACAAAGGTTTGTTCAAGAGAATTTCAGATAAGCAAGCCACGGTGGTAACACACTTACTGGAATCTCATCACGAGGCAAATTTTTCCCCAAAAAGTTTAATTTTGCCAAAAAAAAAAGATAATTGAAATTCGACTAGAACATTCTGATTTTTAACAATATATCTGAATTTTCGAATAACAAGATTGTTTTTAAAAAGCGGTGTTTATGGTTTCGATTCCTATATAAGAAATCTCTAAACGATATTGTCGTTATCGATGTTAACGACTTTTTCGATATTCGATAGTAACGAC